>JACEEZ010016126.1:365000-370000 GCA_016584305.1 Chionoecetes opilio | reverse complement strand
AATATTACGAATGTTAGCACCATCCACAGACTTGCATGTGCCACTGAAGACAGGTGGCACATGTGGCACGCCACTCTTCAGTGGCACACACACGTCTGCAGCGATGCTAACACTCGCAATATATGGCGCCTGGCGACATTAGTGCAGCGGCGACTATAGTGTTGTTGACGGTATATACACAAATAGGTAAATACACATTGTCAATTGTGAATTGGCTGAAATAGGGACTTCTAATTATTGTAACTGAAAACTTTCTCCAGATTCGTGTTCAGCATGCCTGATAACTGCTAGGAACTAATTTTCAAGCAAATAAATTTTTCAAAATTTTTGGCAAATTTTGTAATGAGTATGAAATAGGGACTTCTAATCATTGTAACTGAAAACTGACTCCAGATTCGTGTTCAGCATGCCCGATAACTGCTAGGAACTAATTTTCAAGCAAATCTATTTTTCGAAATTTTTGGCAAATTTTGCAAGGGATTTGCTTTGATTTTTTTTTTAAATCACATTTTTGTCAATAACTAAAAAACTATGGCTGACAAATGCAAGAGGTAAAGAAGTAACTATGAAGCAGAGCAAGGGCTATCATTTGACGTAAAGCAAAATAATATTGATCGGTAAATAAGCGAGAAAATAGCATATTCGTACATTTATAAAAAAAATCAATTTTCCCGACAACCATGAGGTGTTTTGAACAACCGATTACTGCATCATGTAGAACACCTCAAGATGAACCTTTGCTACTTCGATAAGTTCTTCTACGACTCATAGTTTTGCGGAAAAATAACAAAAAGCCTGATTTACGTCAATTTTGGAATATTTTCAGCAGCCAAAAATCCGAAAATATTATTTTCGCTAGATAAGTGGAAATGCCGGGAATACAATTATAGATCCATCCATTTACAATAACTTTTGATGGGTAAGTGTGGCATAGTGAGAAATGATTTAGGAGCTGAAGGTGTTATAGTAAATATATAAGTTTACACACACACGAACACACACACACACAATAATTCACATAACATTACAAAGAATCTTCCTCCTCTTCTTATAAACATGAACACAATGCCTACAGAAGGCTGGAAATTGTACATAAACAATAAATATCACTGCTTAAAAAATAATAAATTTAATTACAGTTACACACACACACACATACACACACACACACACACACACACACACGTACACATACACATACACATACACACACACACACACACACACACACACACACACACACAGGGGCAATACCTAGATAGATATAGATATTTTATTGTCCAAAAATGCATACAAAATCAAACATAATATACCAAATCTGTCATAGACCAGAAATTTACTTTATTACGTAATTAACAAAAGTATCAAGTGTCTATAATTTTTCTTTATATGGGGAACGTTGTGGCGCCTTAGTATTATTTGCACATTAAAATTATTCTTCCCTGTAATATATATGTCATTTCCTATCAACTCGATCAAAAAACTACATAACACTACTAAAACCAAACATTCAAAACTAACAAGGCATATAACCCCTTGAGACCCAGAACGTAATCTCCATTGTAATTTGGCAACCATCAGACAATTTTGAGTGAATATACGCAATAATTTATAGATATGACCTGTTTAGTATCCTTGTCCACTAACTAATTTGGTATATAAGTCACTTTTCGTAATTTCATGCTAACAACAGACGATTTTATATGGCAAAGGAAAGATCTGGGGGTGAAGGGGTATACTGCCATGTAATATATATGACATTTCCTATCAGCTCCTTCTAAAAATTCTAGCAACGCATTTAAGATACATAAAATAAGATTACATTCTCATAAATTAATTACCAACCTGTCGTGACGAAGATCTGGTCGCCAGGCAGACGGTGGGACATGAGAGAGTTGTTGAAGACCCAAGAGTACCTGACGGAATCTGGCGCCGCTTCCACCTGGCACGTGACATTGACCTGTTGACCTAACCCCGAGGCCAAGACCCGCCCCGCCTCGCCCGCTGCACACACGGGGGCATCTGAGGGGAGAGAAGAGGGGCGTGAGGAAGGGTATATATTTTTTACATCACAAAGGACTGGCCAAGGGGGGGAGGAGGGAGAAGAAGAAAGGTGTGGTGGTGGTTGTTGCAGAAACATTTAGGGTACAGAAAGAGAGAGAGAGAGAGAGAGAGAGAGAGAGAGAGAGAGAGGAGAGAGAGAGAGAGAGAGAGAGAGAGAGAGAGAGAGAGAGAGAGAGAGAGAGAGAGAGAGAGAGAGAGAGAAAAGAGAGAAGAGGGGAAGAGACCAACGTGTTACGAGGCAGAAAAATCACAGAACAACAGAGAGCGTAAAAAAGGGGTTAAGAAGTGCCAAATATTGGGTTTAATCGTGGCAGGAAAAAATTCACCCACCCTTCTTGCACGGCCTTTTACTCACCCCCCGCCGCGATCTATCTTTTCCACAGTCCTTCAAGGTAATGGCAAAAAAAACACATTTACTCAATTTCTCTATCTGGACGGGGTGGCGGTGTTGGCCCATCCCTCTCTTGCTCGGTTTTCATTATTTCCCCCGTGAATTATCTTTGCATCATAGCATCAGTTTCCAGAAATTTCGTGCAAGAAACAGTTTCTCACATTAATTTACCTCAAAACATTTTTTTGGCAGGTTCATTGTGTGGCCAAGAAAATTCGTTTTTCTTCCAGTTTTCATTAATTTCGTGAAAGTAAAGTCAGTTTTTCTTCCAGTTTTCATTAATTTCGTGAAAGTAAAGTCAGTTTTTTTTGCAGTTTTCATTAATTTCGTAAAGAAAAGTCTGGTTTTTTTTGCAGTTTCCATTAATTTCGTGCAAGTAAGCAATTTAATTTTCGCTTAAGTGTTGCAATTTTTGTGTATATTTATTTACTCGTTAACAAAGATGTGTGAAAATATCTTTATGTCTCAGATCAAAGTCGAGTATGCTGGATGGGGATAAAACAGGACTGCATTATGTTCTCCTTTACAAGCATAGGGCAAGATTTTGAAATGACATATTGTAAGAAAGAAACTATTTTGCATACTCAGACTTGCATTTACTTCTGAAACAACCATGAAAGTAAATCTCTTTGTGCAGTGTTTGCCTTTGCTCCTCCTCCTGTTCTTCCTCCCCCTGTTCTTCCTCCCCCTGTTCTGCCTGACCCCATCTTCCTTCTCCTCCTCCTCTTCCTGACCCTGCCTGACCCCATCTGCCTCAGGGCCTCGTAACAACGTAGCGCGACGCTCTTCATGTCCCTGAGGAAAAAATATGGTTGTGACCGTCGTCTAGCAAGGCCGGGGCAGGCGAGGGGGTAAGGGGGTCAGGGGGCGAGGCGGGGGGGGGGAGTCCGGGGGTGAGGGTCCAGGGGTGAGGGAGAGGCGAAGATATTACCTGGGGTCTTAAATCCGGCGCGGAATTACCTGGGATTTATCAAAGACGGACCCGTCACCCTGTTCATTTCCCCACTGCAGACGTGTGTGTGTGTGTGTGTGTGTGTGTGTGTGTGTGTGTGTGTGTGTGTGTGTGTGTGTGTGTGTGTGTGTGTGTGTGTGTGTGTGTATTCATCTAGTTGTATTCATCTAGTTGTATTTTACGGGGCCAGAGCAACGCTCGTGTGGCCCCGTCTCCATATCAACATTTTTATCATTCATCCTTAGTGCTTAGTTTTGGCCGAAGCCAGCACCCGGGAGGCGGGTCACAAACCCCGGCTAACACCCGGTACCCATTCACCGGGTGAATGGGTACCTGTCACCCATGCTGGGTGGACAGGGGCTCGGGTTTTAAGGAAACAGCCCATATGTTTCCGTTCCGCCCGGGGATCGAACGAGAAAATTTATATCTCTCTGACCCAAAAAGTTTTACAAAGAATCACAATCTCACAAAAATAATCAAGTTTTACAATTATTAATTAATCTTACGAAATAGTACCAATCTTCCTACAAAAAATAATTTTAAGTTTCACAAAAAAACACAGCTCTCACAGAAATAATCAAGCTTTACCATCTTTAGTCTTACGAAATAATACCAACCTTACAAAAAATATACATCTACAAAATCCACCAGTGAATGTCAAGCAATGTCAAGCGGCCTTCCAGGTGTACAACGCTAAAAGCAAGACTAAGAACTACATCGTGAACGTCCTCTAAATCTACACGAAGGGCAGTACACGTCTCTCATCCTCTCAGACTTTTCCCGTACTTCGCATCTTCCTTTTTCTTTCCCACGCACCCTCCCCGAGTCCCCCGCACTCTCCCCGAGTCCTCCGCACCCTCCCCGAGTCCTCCGCACCCTCCCCGAGTCCTCCGCACCCTCCCCGAGTCCCCCGCACCCTCCCAGAGTCCCCCGCACCCGCCCCGAGTCCCCCGCACCCTCCCAGAGTCCCCCGCACCCTCCCCAAGTCCCCCGCACCCTCCCCGAGTACCCCGCACCCTCCCCGAGTCCTCCGCACCCTCCCCGAGTCCCCCGCACCCTCCCCGAGTCCCCCGCACCCTCCCCGAGTCCCCCGCACCCTCCCGAGTCCCCCGCACCCCCCCGAGTCCCCCGCACCCTCCCCGAGTCCTCCGCACCCTCCCCGAGTCCCCCGCCACCCTTCCCGAGTCCCCCGCACCCCCCGAGTCCCCCGCACCCTTCCCGAGTCCCCCGCACCCTCCCCGAGTCCCCCGCACCCTCCCCGAGTCCCCGCACCCTCCCCGAGTCCCCCGCACCCTCCCCGAGTCCCCGCCCCCCCCGGTCCCCACCCTCCCCGAGTCCCCTGCACCCTCCCGAGTCCCCCTTCTCCCTCTCCTTTTCCCTTGCATTCGCGTATGTAAAATACACTCCCGTCCTTGGCAGTAATCCGCAGCTTTGTGTGTTTGGAGCCGAGTCAGGGAGTGTATTGCAAAGGGTTTTTCTTTTCGTTCTCTTCTTTGTTCTGCTGTGGTGCAACAGAAGGGGGAGAGGAGAGAGAGAGAGAGAGAGAGAAGAGAGAGAGAGAGAGAGAGGACGAGAGAGAGAGAGAGAGGAGAG
>JACEEZ010016126.1:330000-357500 GCA_016584305.1 Chionoecetes opilio | reverse complement strand
GCCTGTTTTAATTTCTTTGTCTCTCTCTCTCTCTCTCTCTCTCTCTCTCTCTCTCTCTCTCTCTCTCTCTCTCTCTCTCTCTCTCTCTCTCTCTCTCTCTCTCTCTCTCTCTCTCTGCTGCTGCTGATGGATGCCTCTTCTATCTTTATTCAGCCAATCTTATATCGACATTCGCTTCCTTCCTTCCTTCTAGCTTCCCTAATCCATTCTTCCCTGGCCAATTCTCCCAGCATCTCAGTTCGTCGTTAATCTAAATTCCACTTCTCTCTCTCTCCTCTCTCTCTTCTCTCTCTTCTCTCTCTCTCGCTCTCTCTCTCGTCTCCTCTCTCCTCTCTCTCTCTCTCTCTCTCTCTCTCTCTCTCTCTCTCTCTCTCTCTCTTCTCTGTGTAATACATACTACAAAACAGACTTCTCGCATATATATATACATAAATCAGCAGATACGTGTGAGGTACAAATTCAAAACACCAAGAAAAACAGGAAACAATATAAAGGAGAAAGTTAGTGTATAAAAAAAGACAACTCAATTCTTTAACCCGAACCAAAATCACGTTCAACACACAAACACATCATAAAACAACACTGCACAACACACAAGAGGTAACGTAACACCTGGACAACACACATACACACACTCTCTCTCTCTCTCTGGCTCTCGTCTGGCATATTTTCCCCTTTTTAGCATTAATTCAATTCTCTCTCTCTCTCTCTCTCTCTCTCTCTCTCTCTCTCTCTCTCTCTCTCTCTCTCTATCTCTTCTCTCTCTCTCTCTCTCTCTCTCTCTCTCTCTCTCTCTCTCTCTCTCTCGTAACACCTGCCCGGTCACTCACAGGTAACGTTGAGGAGCGTCGAGTCGGAGAGTTTGGTGCCGGGGAAGAGCGGGTTGACGGCGGTGCAGGTGAGGCGCTGGCCGTGGTGGCGCCGGGACGCGACCACCTTGACTCGCGACGTGCTCATGTTGACCCCGTGCTCGGTCTGCGGGAGAATAGAAGGCACCGTTAACTAAGGAGACGAAGTTGAAGAGGACCTCATGTTGACCCCGTGCTCGGTCTGCGGGATAATAGAAGGCACCGTTAACTAAGGAGATGAAGTTGAAGAGGACCTCATGTTGAGCCCGTGCTCTGTCTGCGGGATAATAGAAGGCACCGTTAACTAAGGAGATGAAGTTGAAGAGGACCTCATGTTGACCCCGTGCTCTGTCTGCGGGAGAATAGGAGGCACCGTTAACTAAGGAGACGAAGTTCAAGAGGACCTATGAAGCGATACTAAGATTCAAAGGTCACAAGAAGAAGAAGTGGTGAGGAAGATGAGGAGTAGGATGATGATGATGATGATGATGAGGACAAGAAGATGATGAGGAAGATGAGGAGGTGAGCAGGATGATAATGAGGAGGAGAAAGAAGTACGAGAAAGAAGTATGCTATGAGTTGCAAGTGTATTTCATCCTTTCACTGCATTCAGAGTTTTACATTATTCTTTTATGCGCAATTTTTTCTGGTACGGTGAGTTTCAGGTTTAAGTTTATAAAGCCATTTCTATATTGCACATTAAATTATTACGTTCACGCTCTACAAGATATTTTTTCGCGTTTCAGAAATACGAGCTAAATAAATACGACAAAGAATACGAGAATACTAAAAGAATACAAAACGCTTTCCCCATCCCCACTGCCTTTCGTCCCACTCACCACTTCCACGCGCCAGGAAAGGGCAGTCATGAGAGAAAACTAAATTATCCCTTGATTTCGTGATGGCCTCTGAGTTCAAGAATCAACTTATTCCGCTGTGACGCAAGATGAACTGACTATCTATTATCATTATTAACTATTATATTGCTATTAACCCCTTGAGACCCAAACGTAATTTCCATTGTAATTTGGCTACCATTAGACGATTTTGAGTTAATATAAGAATATTTTATAGATATGACCTGTTTAGTATCCTTGCCGACTAACTAATTTGGTATATTCAGTTACTTTTCGTAATTTTATGGCTCGACAACAGACAATTTTATATAACAAAGGAAAGATCTGGGCGTGAAGGGGTTAAAAGTCTATTGATCTAGCTGTGACCTTCCCTCCTCTCCTTCCTCGTTCCCCGTGACACACACCAACGTCTCCATTCTCCCGCAGCCAATGAGGCGAAACGGCGACATGGCAGCATCCTCTCGAGCGAGGTTAAGGCAACGATAACCACTAATGCACGATAGAATGCAGGACAATACAAGGGAATCCTGCTCCGTGTGGTAGCCTGATTTCTCTCTCTTGATCGTCCCTTCGACCTGCACCCCCCCCAACCCACCCTTCGCCCCGTATACAGGTTGTGGTGGTGTGAGAAGACCCTCTTTACTTAATTGTCTCCCCCTGTTCCCTTTGCCGCGACCAGAGAGTTGAGAGAGGCGGCCTTGGGAATAATTATCTCAAGGATTTATTTATAGAGTGGAGGATCTTTAGCTATGAAAATCTGGTCTAAAGTGGTCAGCTGTGTTCGATGAGAGAGAGAGAGAGAGAGAGAAGAGAGAGAGAGAGAGAGAGAGAGGGGGGTAGAGAGAGAGAGAGAGAGAGAGAGAGAGAAGAGAGAGAGAGAGAGAGAGAGAGAGAGAGAGAGAGGAGGAGAGAGAGAGTAGAGAGAGAGAGAGAGAGGAGAGAGAGAGAGAGAGAGAGAGAGAGAGAGAGAGAGAGAGAGAAGAGAGAGAGAGAGAGAGAGATGAGAGAGGAGAGAGAGAAGGAAATAAATAAAGAAAGAAGGAAATAAATAAATAAAAGAAAGAAAGGAAATAAAGAAAAAATAAAGAAATAAAGAAAGAAGAGAGAGAGAGAGAGAGAGAGAGAGAGAGAGAGAGAGAGAGAGAGAGAGAGAGAGAGAGAGAGAGAGAGAGAGAGAGAGAGAGAGAGAAGAGAGAGAGAGAGAGAGAGAGAGAGAGAGATATGCATCACGTCATAACCACCATCGTCACATACCCAAGCTATAAATCACACATTCTCTCCCCCTCCACCACACACTCCCCCCACTCCACCACACCACACCCTCCCCCGCACTCCACTCCCCCCTCCACCACACTCCACCCTCAGTGGTCCCTCACACCCTCCGTCGCCCCACAAAACCGTCGCTCTGCCCACCACACGCCTCCCCTGAGCCTACGAGATCCATGCCACCTCAGGGACGCGATATATAACCAGTGCACTAAACAAAGAAAAGGAAAACATTGAACACAAAACGAACCCTCAAAACAACCTTAAATAAGAAACACACTAAATAAAAAACCGAACCCTTAAAACCTCAAAAAAGAACACACACACACACACAAAAAAACCCGAATCCTCAAAACAACTTAAAAAAAAAAAAAAAACTTAATAAAAAAACACGTCCACATTCTATATATGACAAATCTTAATGTGTTAATACTGAAAAAAATGTATTTATAGATCTATAGGATAAAAAAACTAATAATAAAAAAGACAAAATGAACCCTTCCTGTATGAATCTCTTCCTTCCTCTCTTCCTATCCTTCTCTTCCTCCTTCTCCTATCCTTCTCTTCTCCCTCTCCTTCCCTTTCTCCCTCCTCTTCCCTTCCTCTCTCCCCTTCCTTTCCTTCCTCTCTCCCCTTCCCTTCCTCCCTCCTTCCCCTCCCTGCCCTCCCCTCTCCTTCCTTTCTTCCTCTTCCTCCTTCCCTCCCTCCTCCTAGGCCGGTCGTTTACCATTCCCTGATCCTTGTGTCACCAATGTTAAGCAGCTTGTGAAATCCCAACCCCGTGAAATCCTGGACGCGTCATAAATTCACAATGAAGAAATAATTATCCCTTATGTCCCAACCAACAGCCTTTCTCCTCCTCTGTGTCCTTTGTCTCTTAAATCTTGAAATGAAATGGAGGATATGCTACCTAATGTGTGTGTGTGTGTGTGTGTGTGTGTGTGTGTGTGTGTGTGTGTGTGTGTGTGTGTGTGTGTTGGTGTGTGTGTGTTGTGTGTGGGGGTGTGGGTGGGTGGGTGGGTGGGTGGGTGGGTGGGGTGTGGGGGGGGTGGGTGGGTGTGTGTTGTGTGTGTGTGTGTGTGTGGTGTGTGTGTGTGTGTGTGTGTGTGTGTGTGTGTGTGTGTGTGTGTGAGTAAAAATAATGCTAACTCAATTTACATGTTGGTGACGGCTGATTTTCGCTTTTCGATTTTAGTTTTTTTGCTTTAGTGATAACAAAAACATCATATGATTAATTAAGGTTAAATAAATGTATAATAGTACATACAGGATCATACTTATTAAACAAAAAATGACCTCCCGTGGGTATTATTAGTTAAAGTAATCGCTCGTCGACCGTAGAGTATATTTTCAATGAACATTTTAGGAGGAGAGTATTTTTGTTTTGTCTACATATCGCTAGTTTTCACAAAGTTTCATCATTTTCAATCGCAGTACACCTATATTTAAAATGTTTTGACGCGATACTTTTTTGTTGCGCGGAATTTTACATATCGCTGTTGTATTTTTGTGCAGGATAGACAATGAAAAAGTGCATACCCAAATCTCTCTCTCTCTCTCTCTCTCTCTCTCTCTCTCTCTCTCTCTCTCTCTCTCTCTCTCTCTCTCTCTCTCTCTCTCTCTCTCTTTCTCTGCCTCACACACACTCACTTTCTCTTTCTGTCTCACACACTCCCTTCTGTCTCACATTACATCATTTTACTCTCTCTCTTCTCTCTCTCTCTCCTCTCTCTCTCTCTCTCTCTCTCTCTCTCTCTCTCTCTCTCCTCTCTCTCTCTCTCTCTCTCTCTCTCTCTCACATATGCAGCAGATGTACAAGCATTTCGCATCACATATATATTGCCTGTCTGTTCACTGCCCCATTTGGTCTCGCTTTCCTGGGCAATTATCATACGTCCTCCTGAGCCTCTTTGCATTGAGGATTCGCGGCTGATCTCCAACTCCCTCATTCCCGCGAGGATACCGGTTTATTCTGTATCGCAGCACTGTCTCTGTAACATTAAATCTTTGGATAGCCTAGACAACAGATTGCGAGAGAGAGAGAGAGAGAGAGAGAGAGAGAGAGAGAGAGAGAGAGAGAGAGAGAGAGAGAGAGAGAGAGAGAGAGAGAGAGAGAGAGAGAGAGAGAGAGAGAGAGAGAGAGAGAGAGAGAGAGAGAGAGAGAGAGAGAGTGTACACGACAACCACTGAAGAGACAAGAAGCCCTCAGGAAGATTAGTCATGAATACACGACAATTAGAAGACATGAAAAACAAAAAATTCACAGAAAAAAGTTAACTTCATAGAAAATTGTGCAAAACAGCGTAAAATAAAAGCCTTGCGGAAACCAGTTGAGTCAAAGGAATACACATTGAACACTGAGCACCACCAGGGAAAGAATGAAGGCCCAGAATAACCACACAAATGAATGCAGTCCCCGCGAGCCCTCAGCAAATACGCCACGAAGAAAATGAAATGAAACGATATCCTGGTCTGGTTCGTCCGCCACCACAACTCTACTTTTGGTTTTTGTTTACGAGGCGAAAAATCCTGACCCGTTACTGCTTACTGACTGATATTAATGCCAGGAGAAGGGAATACTACTCTTCTTCTTAATTTTTTTTGTATTTTATCATAGTTGACCCTATTATCAGGTAAACATAGGCATCATTTTTAAGCAGGAGACCTTAAAATTGAATGGAATTTTCGCCTCGTAAAAAAAATAGATCTTAGTCCCTTGAGTATGTGAGATCTCAGGAACACTGGAGCTGCAACCTTCATTGACATCAAGGCTCAAAGGTAGATCACAACTTTCATGCCTGCTATGACTATATTTCTATGACTATATATGATGACTATATTTCATGACTATACCTGCATGCTATTCTAATCGCCCAAACCACAAAGTATCAAGGCTTCGGTACCGGCACAGGAGAATTATAGGCTACAATGTTAGGATAAGTGGCTAGTCTCTGATATAACGTGGAACAATTAGGTCGCCGATACGATGCGGTTCTCACTCAAGTATTGATTCTGAAACGGAAACCTGGGACATCAGGCTGACCTGGTGTTGGGTTTGGCTAGATAATGGAGGTAAATATAGCGATTATGGAGGATAAGGAGGATATGATATGGAGGATAAGGATATAATATGGAGGATAAGGAGGATATAATATGGAGGATAATGGATATGAGGCTTAAAGGAATGAAAGATGGATGAAGAATAGGAAGAGGAAGTAGAAGATATAGATTACTCACGTTGGTTCTAATAATGAGTTTTTCAAAGATGTGGCAGCATGGTAAAAATTTAGCTTAATAGTTTCAGGTTTTGGGGATTTAAAGGTAGGAAAGTAGGATGAGGAAGAGGAGGAGGAAGATATAGGAGGATATAGATTACTTACGCTGGTTCTAATAATGAGTACTTTAATGTGGTTGTATGGTAAAAAATTGGCTTATTAAAGTTTCAGGTTTTTGGGAGTTAAAGGTAGGAAAGTAGGATGAGGAAGAGGAGGAGGAAGATATAGGAGGATATAGATTACTTACGTTGGTTCTACTAAAGAGTATTTTAAAGGTGTGGTTGCATGGTAAAAATTTGGCTTAATGAAGTTTTAGGTTTAACTAAATTGGGTTTGGCTAGATAATGGACATAGAGGATTAAAGGAATGAAAGTAGGATGAAGAAAAGGAGAAGAAAAAAGTAGAGGATTTGTGTTACTTTTTGGGAGTGAGTATTAGCCTTACTGACAGACTTAAGGAAGACACTCGCATGTAACTATAACTATGATAACTTGAATGTGTGTTTCACCCATACGCAATAATAATATATTTTTTATTGTCCAATCAGGTAAAAATGGTCAAGGGAAATGCAATCATATAAATCCAATTTCATGTATTTCGGTATTTTTCTTTCCAATGTTTAACTCCTTTGTTGCGTAGTTATTTCAGGTGCTTTTGTACAATGTGTGTGTGTGTGTGAGAGAGAGAGGGGTGAGGAGAGGAGGGGGAGAGGGGGAGAGAGAGAGGGAGAGAGGAGGTGTGGTGGGGTGGAGTGGGGGAGAGGGAGAGGAGAAGAGGAGAGAGAGAGAGAGAGAGAGAGAGAGAGAGAGAGAGAGAGAGAGAGAGAGAGAGAGAGAGAGAGAGAGAGAGAGAGAGAGAGAGAGAGAGAGAGAGAGAGAGAGAGAGAGAGAGAGAGAGAGAGAGGAGAGAGAGAGGAGGAGAGGAGGAGAGCGAGCGAGAGCGAGAGCGAGAGCGAGAGCGAGAGAGAGAGAGAGAGAGTCAGAGTGGTGGTGGACGGTCAAACCTCAGAGGAACACCCGATCTTTGCCAGCGTCCCACAGGACAGTGTGCTCGGCCCTCTCCTCTGGAATGTATTCTTCAATGACTGCTCCAGCTCATCCCAGAGGCTACATGCATATGCCGATGACTGCAGCCCTTACATTCCCTGCGACAGTGGTGATCACCGCACGACTGTCGCTCACATAAATCAGGTCCTCCAAACCGTCATCTCATGGGGTCGTCGATGGCAAGTGGATCTCGCTCCAGAGGAAAACCCAGGCGATGCTCATCTCCCGACGACAACGCCTCCTGATACTCCCATCCTACCATCTTACTGGGTGGGAGGCCGGGCCCTGGCAGACGTCCCTCCCATACTTGGGTGGAAGGAATAGCGCCTGAACTTCACCGACCACATCCGAACCATTGCAGAAAGCGCCTGAAACTAGCTGTGTCGGTTTTCAAAGCAACCCCTTCTTGACTCCCAAGGGATCCACCTTTTTGCACTCAAGTCCGCCCCTTTGGAGTACGCCCTCTCACGTGGTCTTCCTGCCCCCTTCGTACCTGAGCCTTTGACAAGGTACAGGCCCGAGCCCAACGGTTTATACGTCCTGAAGGCTCTGCAGGACCAGCTTCTCCCTCCTCTGCAACCCTTGCAGCAGCGTCGCGCGTAGCGTGTCGTGCGTGTTTACAAGGGACACAAGCAGCATATCCCTTTAACTTTAGTTATGAGGAGGGTTGACAGTTATTAAAATTACACTCACTCGAGAGACCAGTAAGGGCGATCTGATAGAAGTTTTAAGTGGATAAAGGGATTAATAAAGGCGAGGTAGGAAAATGTCTAACGGTTTTACCGGGTAGAACAAAAGTAACGGATTCAAGCTGGAAAAGCGTAGATTAGAAGGAAAATAGGAAATGGTTCACAAATAGGGTGGAATGAATGTGAATGTCCTCAGTAGAGTATATAGTGCGGATCATTAGGAGTTTAAAGTGACTGGATAAGTTCATGATGGGGATAAAGGTGGATGTAGGTATGTTAGGGGACAGGAATACAGTGGGAGGCCTCGCGGCCTTTGTAGCTTTCCCATTTCTTATGTTCTTTTGTTCTTATCCCCCACCTGGTGCTCTCCGACAGCCCCGGGCAAGACCACACGGCCAACCAACGAATGCTGCTCCAGGGACCATCAATATCGTCCCCCTTTTCCCGGGGGAGACCTCTCTGCGTTTCCCCTTCCAGTAACAAGAATGTGGAAACCCCATGGTGGGAGCAGACAAGCTTCACTCTACCCCCGTCACTCCAGCCTTCAAGAGTCTGTGAACCTTGGATAAAGCAGCCATAGTATTAAGTACCTACCTGTAAACCTGTAAACCTGCTAAAGTTCAACTATGTATATATATTATAATATATATTATATATATATATATATATATAATATATATATATATATAATATATATTATATATATTATATATATATATATATATATAATATATATATATATATATATATAATATATATATATAATACTCTATTATATATATATTTATATTTTAGTGAAAAATCAATGTAAAATTAGAATAGGTAACACATGTACATGTAAAATTCATTTAGTAGTGAAATAGGAATTAGAGAAATAGAGAATTTAGAATAGTACCCATGTATGTATGTTAAGCTAGGAATAATCTACACATCCTAAAGTCAAAGATAGTTCCTCAGTAGTCCAGCGAAGCTCCTGACTGTAAAACCTATAAGATAAGGAGAGAGAAGAGAAGAGAGAGACGAGAGAGAGAGAGAGGCGAGAGAGCGAGAGGAGAAGAGAGAGAGGATGAACGAGAGAGAGAGAGTGAGTGAGCGCGGAGAGAGAGTAGAGCAGAGAGAGGTAGGAGAGAGAAGAGTACGCCCGGAGAGACGAGAGCCGAGAGGAGACGAGAGAGAGAGATGAGAGAGAGAGAGAGAGAGAGAGGGGAGGGGGAGGTTGGGGGGGTCGTCGTGACTCATATACTGTAAATGTAACTTCCCTTTGGTCTCACATTTTTACCACTTTTTTTTTTTTCTCTCTCTCTCTCTCTCTCTCTCTCTCTCTCTCTCTCTCTCTCTCTCTCTCTCTCTTTTCTCTCTCTCTCTCTCTCTCTCTCTCTCTCTCTCTCATTCCCCTTTTTTTCCCGTTCGTAATTGCTTCCTCTCCTTTGATTCTTTGCTCCCATCAACGAGTATAGCCTCCAAATAACTGATGACTCCTCTTGAGTGTTTCTTCCAATCCTCACGTTCATGATTCCCTGTTTTTTTAATTGTTTTCGTCACGTATTATCTTACATTTTTTGAGTTTCTATAGACACAAAATCTTGGTTCTCGACTACAGTTTCTCATTCGTTCCTATTATTTGCATTCCAATTATTTGCTTCACCTTTCGTTTCCTCCGTCGATTATAATTATGTTTCCTTTTTTCCTCTATTCCTGTCTTCCTCACGCATATTCCAACATGTTTTTTTGTATTCTCTCTAAGTAACATTTCCGTCCCTTCCCACTTTATATAACAGACGTGACCAATTATTTTTATTTACCTTTCCTTCCTCCGTCAATTATGTTTCCTTTTTCCCCCTATCCCTGCCTTCCTCACGCATATTCCAGCATGTGTTTTTAATTTTTTTTTAATCCTAAAGTGACATTTCTATCCCTTCCCACTTTATATAACAGTGACCTGACTTGACCCATTCTTTGCTTTACCTTTCCTTCCACCGTCAATTATGTTTTCTTTTATCCTCTATGTCTGTCTTCCTCACGCATATTCCAGCATGTTTACATATATATTTATTTTATCCTAAGTGACATTTCCGTTAAGTGACTTTTTTACTTTCCAATTTTTTTGCTTTACTTTTCCCTTCTCCGTCAATTATGTTTCCTTTTTCCCTCAATTCCTACCTTCCTAACGCATATTCCAGCATGTTTTTTATATATTTTTTTATCCTAAGTGACATTTCCATCCCTTCCCGCTTTTTTACTGACCTGACCTGACCAATTATTTGCTCTACTTTTCTTTTCTCCGTCAATTAAGTTTCCTTTTTCCCTCTATCTGTCTTCATCACGCATATTCCAGCATGGTTTTTTTCTCTAAGTGACAGGAAAGTAAGTTTTTCTATGGACACAAAATTTTGGTTCTCGACTCCAGTTTCTCATTCTTGAATTATAGTTTATTATTCCTATTTTTTGCTCTATTTTTCAGCCGTCAATTGTTTCCTTTTATCCTCAATACCTGCCTTCATCACGCATATTCCAGATGTTTTTTTTATTTTTTTATCCCAAGTGACATTTCCATCCCATCCCGCTTTCTACTGACCTGACATGACCAATTTTTTATTCTACTCTTCTTTTCTCCGTCAATTATGCTTCCTTTTATCCTCAATAACTACCTTCATCACGCATATTCCAACATGTTTTTTATATATTTTTTTATCCTAAGTGACATTTCCATCCCATCCCGCTTTCTACTGACCTGACCTGACCAATTTTTTATTCTACATTTCTTTTCTCCGTCAATTGTTTCCTTTTATCCTCAATAACTACCTTCATCACGCATATTCCAGAATGTTTTTTATATATATTTTTTTATCCTAAGTGACATTTCCATCCCATCCCGCTTTCTACTGACCTGACATGACCAATTTTTTATTCTACTCTTCTTTTCTCCGTCAATTATGCTTCCTTTTATCCTCAATAACTACCTTCATCACGCATATTCCAGAATGTTTTTTTATTTTTTTATCCCAAGTGACATTTCCATCCCATCCCGCTTTCTACTGACCTGACCTGACCAATTTTTTATTCTACATTTCTTTTCTCCGTCAATGATGTTTCCTTTTTCCTTCAATACCTACCTTCTTCACGCATATTCCAACATGTTTTTGTATTATCTCTATGTTACATTTCCGTCCCTTCCCACTTTATATAACAGACATGACCAATTATTTTTATTTACCTTATTTTTCTCCGTCAATTAAATTTCCTTTTTCTCTCAATACCGACCTTCCTCACGCATATTCCAGCATGTTTTTTTTTTTTTATCCTAAGAGACATTTCCATCCCTTCCCACTTTATATAACAGTGACCTGACCTGACCTGACCTACCACCACTACAAACTTCCACCTCAAGCTTGCACAACCACTACAACATTTTTTTTTTTAGTATTTTTTTTTTTTTATATTGCACCCTACCCACTACTACTACTACTACTACTACTACTACTACTACTACTACTACTACTACTACTACTACTACTACTACCACCACTACTACAAACTTCCACTTCAAACTTGCACTACCAATACTAACAATACTTATACTACTAACAATATCATTATTTTTTTTTTGTTACATCTACAATTATATTTCCTCTTTCCCTCAACTCCTGCCTTCCTCACGTATATTCCAGCATGTTTTGTTTTGTTTTTAACCTAAGTGACATTTCCGTCCCTTCCCTTACTCTGACCTGACATGACTTTTATCAATTCAACGATTCCACGATACCCTTTTTCCGGTTGACCTTTGTGACCTTTGGAAAACCACGAAGCGCCGCCCACGTTAGGAAATACACGTAGGAAGTAACGCAGTGATGAACAAATGAATACTATAAAATGAATACTGTAAATAGCTGTTGTTGGTCTCTTCACCTTATTGTCATTTACTATTCTCTCTATTTTGTTTTGTTGTTTTGTTGTTAATTCTCATCCCAGCGTTTCATGGACTACTACTGACTACTACTACTACTGACTACCTACCTGACTACTACTGACTTGTACACAAACACGACTAAACATGTGGACTATCAATGTCAGGGGAGGTAAGACTAGAATTAACAACACAATAGAGATAGATAGAATAGAAAAAAAAGAAATGAATAAGAAGAATAAGAAGAAGAGAAGAGAATAGAAATAATAAAGAAAGAAGAGAATAGAAAGAAAGATAGATAGAAGAATTAATATAAAAGAAGAGAATGAAAGAAAGATGAAAAATATAGAGAAAGATAATAGAGAACAGAAGAAAATAGATAGAAAGGAGAAAATAATAAGGAAGAAATGATAAACAAGACTAGAGATATACTAAATAAATTGAGAAAGATAGAATAAAAATACTACATGCCACTAACTAATATGGATATAGCAACTACTACTACTCTTCCTACTACTACTACACTACGATCCCCTACTATACTACTACTACTACACACTACTACTACTACTACTACTACTAAACCTCCACCACTACTACTACTACTACTGCTACTACTACTACTAATACCACTACTACTCCAACTACTCCTCCTCCTACTCCTTCTCCTCCTACTACTACCACTACTACTAACTACAACTACTCCTTCTCCTCCTCCTACTACTACTACTACTACTGCTACTTCTACTGCTACTACTACTACTACTACTCCTCTTCCTCCTACTACTACTACCACTCCTCCTCCTCCTCCTCCTCCTCCTCCTCCTCCTCCTCCTCCTCCTCCTCCTCCTCCTCCTACCATTACTACTACTACTATCACTATGCTACTACTACTACTATCAGAGGACGTAAGATTAGCAAATACAACAACAACAACAAAAGAGACATACATCCGTTCTCGTTTTTTACCTGAATATTTCTGTTACTTGGAAATAAAAATATATATACGGACCGAGAAACTTTAGAGTGGAAACATAATAACGCAAAAATATGTATACAGGTTGTTGGACTTTATTTTCACTTCATCCTGGTTTTCTTTTTGCTTTGGACTGAACGGAAAAGTGTGGAAGTTTAAATATTCATGAAAATAATGGCGATGCAGAATGCTAAAGTTGCTTATTTATGAAAGTGAATAACTATCTACCGGTGTTTTGCATATATGTTTTTTTAATTCTTTTAGTTTTCTTTCGTTTTATCAATATAAGAGTGAGAAAAAAGACTGTAGGGTATTTAGTAAAGAGGAGAGGGGGGAGAGGTTGATATAGATACTAAAGAAGGAAGAGAAGGAAGAGGAGGAAGAGGAGGAGTAGTACATGAAGAAAGAAGGGAGAAGGATAAAGGAAAAATAATAATGAGGGGAAAAAAAGGAAAAAAAAGAGTGTAGGGCATAAAGAGAAGGGGAAAAGGTTAATGTAGATAATAAAGAAGGAAGAGAAGGAAGAGGAGGAAGAGGAGGAGGAGTGGGAAGGAAGAAGGGAGAAGGATAAAGGAAAAATAATAATGAGGGGAAGAAAAAGGAAAATAAAAGACTGTAGGGCATAAAGAGAAGGGAAAGGTTAATGTAGATAGAATAATAGAAATAAGAGAAGGAAACGGAGACGTGGCTGAAGAGAAGAGGGTCAGGGAAAACATTTGTATTTAAAGAAGACACAGAAGATAATTGTGTCTATAGGGAGAGGGAAGAATAAATGTATGTGAAGGCGAATGACAGGGATTAAAAAGGATCCCAAAGTAAAATTATAATGTAAAATCAATTGTAATGTAATAGATTATGAACTAGAAGAACAAAAACAAGCTTGACAAGAGAGTAAGGAGGAGGTAGCGAGAACAAATCTGTAATGTAAATTGTAATATAAATGTAGTAGAAGTGTAATGTTAAATGAATTGTAATGGAAAGATTATGAAGAAGAAAAACGAATAGAAGACCATAAGAACATAGGAAAATAAGGAAGCTAACAAGAAAAATGAGGAAAATAAGGAAAATAAGTATCACGGAGATGAAGAGAAAGGTCAAGGTCAAAGGTCAAAGAGTGCCATGACCTATACTGACCTGAGCGACGAGCGGCGTGATGGCGGTGACGGTGCCCACAGTCCAGGTCACGTTGGGTCGAGGTCTGCTTCCCGCCACCACGCAGGTGATCTCGAACTCACGAACCCGACCACGGAGCCATCTGGGGGGGCGTACCTCGGGGGACAGGGGGGTTACTTGGGGGGGGAGGCAGAGGAGGGGTAGGAGGTGGTGCGGGGTGTGGAGGAGGAGGGGATAGTGAGGAAGGAAAGGGAGGTTAGTGTCAGGCAGGGACGTAGTGGAAAAGGGAAGGAGAATGGGTCGTGAGCAGGTAGGGACAATAGATGGAAAAGGAAAGGAGAATGGGTAGTGAGCAGGCAGGGACGATAGGTGGAAAAGGAAAGGAGAATGGGTAGTGAGCAGGCAGGGACAATAAATGGAAAAGGAAAGGAGAATGGATAGTGAGCAGGCAGGGACAATAAAAGGAAAAGGAGAAGGGAGGTAGTGAGGGAGAGACATTGAGGCGTGAAAGGGTTAATTAAGAGGAAAGGGAGAAGGTAGGTATTGAGGAAGGAGGGACAATAGGAAGGAAAGGGAAGGGAGAATGGGTTATGAGGAGGAAGGGTTAATTAATAGAAGGAAAGGGAGAAGAGGTAATAGTAATGGTGGGACATTAGTAGGAAAGGAGAATGGGTAGTAAGCAGGCAGGGATAATAGGTGGATAGGAAGAAGGGGTGTAAGGAGGGAGGGACACTAACCCCTTCACGCCCAGATCTTTCCTTTGCTATAAAAAAATGTCTGTTGTCGACCCATAAAATTACGAAAAATAACTGAATATACCCAATTAGTTAGTCGACAAGGATACTAAACAGGTCATATCTATAAATTATTGCTTCTATCCACTAAAAATCGTCTAATGGTTGCCAAATTACAATGGAAATTACGCTCTGGGTCTCACGGGGTTAAGAGGAAAGGGAGAAGGGAGGTAGTGAGGGAGGGATAATAGGAGGAGAGGACAGATGGAGGTATATATTAGTCTTGGTTCATTTGGTTCCTTGTTTCTGTCGGTATGAGGCTCCCAGAAAAATGCCTGACTCGCCATATATGTCAGCTATTGTCCCTCACCGATTATGGTATGATTACAGAGGGATTTATATCTCTCTCTCTCTCTCTCTCTCTCTCTCTCTCTCTCTCTCTCTCTCTCTCTCTCTCTCTCTCTCTCTCTCTCTCTCTCTCTCTCTCTCTCTCTCTCTCTCTCTCTCTCTCTCTCTCTCTCTCTCTCTCTCTCTCTACAAGGGCCTAATCCTGCCAAGTAAAGAATATGTTTCTCATGTTTGGGAGGATCCAATCACAGCTCTCGTAGGAAAAAAGGAGAGGAGGAGGAAGATAAGAATATGGAGACGGAAAAGGAGAAAGATCTTGAAGACACATAATACAAGGAACTAATCCTCCCAAGTAAAGAGTATGTCTCATGTTAGAGGGTCCAATCACACAGCTCTTAGAAAAAAAGGAGGAGGAGGAGGAAGATAAAATATGGAGACGGAAAAGGAGAAAGAACGGGAAGACACCTGCGATAGGACGTCGGGTCGCCTTCCATTACCACTTACCCTTAATCTTTCCTTCCTTAATTCCCTCCTTGCTGTCCCCCTAAGAGCTGCCCCTTCCTTCCTGGCCCCACCATGCATGCTTACCTCCTCACGCCTACCTAACGCGCCGTCCAAACATACTAAGCCTGCATTTTCACCTCCAACGGTTAGCAAAGAGGAAAGTTTTCATCCAACATTGAACGAGGACAAAGTTGCACAGTCAACATTCACGCGACATTCCGCCCTGCTATTAGAACTAAAATTTCAACCATTTGCTTGGGTCGAGCGTCGTGTAGGAGCATTGAGGCTACAGTTCCGTCGTCTTGTGTTATGTATACAAGGTGGGGCAAGGCGGGACAAGGCAAGGCAAGGCAAGAAAAGGCAAGGCAAGGCACCGGGCTAATGGTGGTTGCAGGGTGGGACAGGAGCCAAAGGAGGAAGAAGAGGAGGAGCAAGAAATGTGTCCACGGAATTATGTGATGCAGGATATAATTTCGAATTTCGTCTTCGTGTTTCCATCACCAATATTGCTCTGTTATATTTTCCAGCTCTCTCTCTCTCTCTCTCTCTCTCTCTCTCTCTCTCTCTCTCTCTCTCTCTCTCTCTCTCTCTCTCTCTCTCTCTCTCTCACGCAAACTGTCACAAACACACACTCTCTCTATCTCTCTCTCTCATACACTCTCACTCACTCTCTCTCTCACACACTCACACACACACACTCTATTTCTCTCTCTCTCTCTCTCTCTCTCTCTCTCTCTCTCTCTCTCTCTCTCTCTCCTCTCTCTCTCTCTCTCTCATACCTCTCACTCACTCTCTCTCACACACTCAACTCTTCTTCATCCTCTCTCTCTTCTCTCTCTCTCTGTCTGCTGTCTTCTATCTGTCTGTCTTCTCTCTCTCTCTCTCCTCACGCAAACTGTCACAACACACTCTCTCTACTCTCTCTCTCTACCTCTCACTCACTCTCTCTCTCACACACTCACACAACACACTCTATTCTCCTCTCGTCTCTCGTCTCCTTCTCTCTCTCTCTCTCTCTCTCTCTCTCTCTCTCTTTCTCTCTCTCTCTCACACACTCTCTTCTTACACACTCTCTCTCATTCTTTCTCTCTGTCTGCCTGTTAGTCTATCTGTCTGTCTGTCTGTGTCTCTCTCCCCCTCACATACTCACAGTTCATCTTGACAGTGACGGAGGCGGTGGCGGGCTCGGTCACGTTGTTGTTGGAGGCGAGGCAGGTGAGCTTGGCGTTGTGGAAGTCCCGCGTGAGGCTCAGCAGGCTCAGGCGGTTGACGGTGAGCGACGGCGACCGAGACTCCGAGGTCGAATCCAAGATCTGAAGGGAAGGTAATGGAAGACACTGAAGATGAAGAAGATACTGAAGATGAAGAAAAAAACACTGAAGAAGGAAAAGACATTGAAGGGAAGGTAAAGAAGACGAGCAGGAAAGACTTGAAGGGAAGGTAAAGAGACCTGAGAAGGAACACTGAAGGAAGGTAAGAGACACGAAGAAGAAATGCACGGAAAAGAGAAACAAGATCACTGAAGGAAGAAAGAGAAGACACTGAAGACTGTAAACGCTGATGCTTTGATTTGGGTCTTGATTAGATAAAGGTAAAGTGTTTAAGGATTATGGCAAATTTATGCATTTTAGTAAGTGTTAGGATTTATGGCAGATTTGTATGCATTTTAGTAATGCTTTAGTGATTAAGGCAGATTGTAGCATTTTAGTAAGTGTTTAGTGATATGGCAGATTTGTATGCATTTTAGTAAGTTTAGTGATTAGCAGATTTTGTATGCATTTTGTAATGTTTTAGTGATTTTGCGATTTGTATGCATTTTAGTAAGTGCTTAGTGATATGCAGATTTGTACTTAGTAAGTGTTTTAGTGATTTATGGCAAATTTTGTATGCATTTTAGTAAGTGTTTTAGTGATTTATGGCAGATTTTGTATGCATTTTAGTAAGTGTTTTAGTGATTTATGGCAGATTTTGTATGCATTTTAGTAAGTGCTTTAGTGATTTATGGCAGATTTTGTATGCATTTTAGTAAGTGTTTTAGTGATTTATGGCAGATTTTGTATGCATTTTAGTAAGTGTTTTAGTGATTTATGGCAAATTTTGTATGCATTTTAGTAAGTGCTTTAGTGATTTATGGCAGATTTTGTATGCATTTTAGTAAGTGCTTTAGTGATTTATGGCAGATTTTGTATGCATTTTAGTAAGTGCTTTAGTGATTTATGGCAGATTTTGTATGCATTTTAGTAAGTGTTTTAGTGATTTATGGCAGATTTTGTAAGCATTTTAGTAAGTGCTTTAGTGATTTATGGCAGATTTTGTATGCATTTTAGTAAGTGTTTTAGTGATTTATGGCAGATTTTGTATGCATTTTAGTAAGTGCTTAGTGATTTATGGCAGATTTTGTAAGCATTTTAGTAAGTGCTTTAGTGATTTATGGCAGATTTTGTATGCATTTTAGTAAGTGCTTTGTGATTTATGGCAGATTTTGTATGCATTTAAGTAAGTGCTTTAGTGATTTATGGCAGATTTTGTATGCATTTTAGTAAGTGCTTAGTGATTTATGGCAGATTTTGTAAGCATTTTAGTAAGTGTTTTAGTGATTTATGGCAGATTTTGTATGCATTTTAGTAAGTGCTTTAGTGATTTATGGCAGATTTTGTATGCATTTTAGTAAGTGCTTTAGTGATTTATGGCAGATTTTGTATGCATTTTAGTAAGTGCTTTGTGATTTATGGCAGATTTTGTATGATTTTTCTGTGCATGTCATTTGTAGGGTGATTTGGTTCAGGTCGCGTTACAAAACAATGTATTTTAGTGTAAAGAGAAGTATTTTTGTTTCATCAGGTGCTTCAAAAAAACTGACATTAATAAAAACTATTTATATATATATAGTGTATGTGTGTGTGTGTGTGTGTGTGTGTGTGTGTGTGTGTGTGTGTGTGTGTGTGTGTGTGTGTGTGTGTGTGTGTGTGTGTGTGTGTGTGTGTGTGTGTTGTGTGTGTTGTGTTGTGTGTGTGTGTTGTGTGTGTGTGTGTGTGTGTGTGTGTGTGTGTGTGTGTGTGTGTGTGTGTGTGTGTGTGTGTGTGTGTGTGTGTGTGTGTGTGTGTTGTGTGTGTGTGTGTTGTGTGTGTGTGTGTGTGTGTGTGTGTGTGTCTGTGTGTGTGTGTGTGTGTGTGTGTGTGTGTGTGTGTGTGTGTGTGTGTGTGTGTGTGTGTGTGTGTGTGTTGTATCTTTCTTTGACGTTTCTCTTCCCCCTTGGTAAGTGCTTTGTCATTCATCGTACAAACATATGCAAGCTGAACTTTCTTCGCGTTTTGAAGTTTTCCGTTAAGAATTCATGACTAAGCTTCTTGGGGTAATTTTCAGACTCTTCTTGAAAAACTCCTTCACGAAGACATTCAAACACCACTTTGGGTAACTAATTTCTGAGACATGAATAGCATTTCTTTTTCTTCTCTCCTTCATCTCGAAACTCTTCCCTTTAATCCCTTTAAAACTCCAATCTGGTAATTCTCCAGATTCCACCACTCGCTTCCTCCCCTCTTATCTGCCTGCCTCACACGCATGCCAGGAGGAAGCAATGCGCAATAACTTAGCGGTAATGCAATCAAATAATTTACCGCGGGAGAAGAGAAAAGAAGGAGATCTCGTGGGTCCTAAAGGCAAGATGGTGCTTCAGGGTGTAATCCCGTTGGTCGGTGAAGACGGCCTCATGACGAACCTTATGGCTAAACAAGATTATTTTTATCGCATAAAGTGAAGCCTGGGCAAAGGGTTTAGTGTTGGTGTGCGTGGAGGTGGCGAGGAGATTACACGGAACGAGGTATTTTTTGAGGCATTAAACTAACTTTAGTAACTATAACGATTTGGCTTTTTTCTCGCCGTAAGGATAATGAGGGGAATAATACGGCCTTAAGTATCACCTGCACAATAAAACTGGAGGACAGGAAGGGTCGCTGTCTCGGGGAAAAGGAAAAATATGACATAACACGAAGAAAGTCATGCACACCCTTTATTACAACGCCCCCTGCCCCCCCTTTATTACAACGCCCCCTGCCCCCCCTTTTGGCTAATTTAACGCCCCCTTCCCCCCCTTGTGCACCCCCTCCGGCTCTCTCTACGCCCCCCCTCCCTTGTAACCCCCCTGGCTCACTCAACGACCCCCCCTTGTGCCCCCCTCTGGCTCTCTCTACGCCCCCCTCCACCTCACTCAACGCCCCTTCCCCCCATTGTGGCCCCCCCTGCCCCCTTGACGCCCCCCCCCCCCTTGTGCACCCCTCCAGCTTATTCTACGCCCCCTCCTTACTCACCTCCCCGTTCCGCTCCCAAACGACAATGGGAGGAGGGACGCCGCCCCCCACACTGCAGGTAATCTCAAGGGCGCTGGCCTCCTGCAGTGGTCCCAGCACTCCGTCCGTGGCCCGCTGCCCCCCGGCCTTCAGGAGGGGCGGGTCGGGCGGCACCACCACGTGAAGACTCAGGTGGGTGCGCCGCGACGTGGCTGACGGAGTACACGCAGAAGGGTGATCATATACTTGTACATATATAGCACACCTGAAAACTCTCTCTCTCTCTCTACTCTACTCTCTCTCTCTACCTACTCTTCTCTATCCCTCTCACTTTCTCTCACTACACATACACTACTCTAGAAATTCAAGGCCAACTAATGTCATCTATGAGCTCGGTCCATACAGTTGTACTCACTGCCACTGCTAACAATACAACTATAGTAAGATTTTTTTTACGAGGGAAAATTCCATCTTCTAAGGTCTCAGCTTAAAATTAGCCTATGTACTGATATTGGTTTAACTATGATAAATCAACTGAAAATTGAGAATAACCTGAGTATTTTACTTGTTCCATGGCATTAGTATCCTCGGCATTAAGCAAACAAAAGGGTCAGGACTTTTCACCTCGTTAAAAAAAACAGACTATAGATGAATACACACACAGACACACCCACACACACAGACACCTACACACACACCCACATCCACCCCCCCCCCACACACTACCAGCCACCCACCTATCCGGAAGTCCACCCTGCAGGTATAGTTGGCCTGGTCGCCGCTCCTGACGGGCTTGATGTGGAGGGCGGGCAAGTGTCCCGGCCTGAAGTTGACGCGGCCCTGCAGCAGGTGGCTCTTGACCAGGTGGCGCTCTTCGAAGGCCTGCAGGCGCCCCGGCCGGTTGTCGTAGCTGCGGGGGTCAAGGAGAGAAAGGTCATGAAAGATTTACAAGACAGACTTATTATTCTTATATGATTTTCTTTGTGACTTACTTTCTGACTTATTTATTATTATTGGGCAAAATATAGCTGAAAACCGGTTGTCCTTATAGCTGAGGGAGAAGAGGCTTGTTTTGAAAGGATTTGGAAAGTACACAAGACCTTATCCTAAACGTATTGGTTGCCATAAAACCCAGCAAATATTAATCTCTCTCTCTCTCTCTCTTTGTCTTTCTCTTTCTCTTTCTCTTTCTCTTTCTCTTTCTCTCTCTCTTTCTCTCTCTCTCTCTCTCTCTCTCTCCTCTCTCTCTCTCTCTCTCTCTCTCTCTCTCTCTCGGATTGAAATAGCTGGAGGGGGAAGGAGAGAAGAGTCATGAAAGATTTGGAAAGTAGCCATTTTTTCTATTAAGGGGCAAAATATAGCTAAAAAAAAGTCTCTTTCTCTCTCTCGGATTGAAGTACGTAGTTTAATTACGTTCATATTTTTTTAGTTTTCTTGATCAAAATTACGAAAAGAGAAAAAAAAAAAAAAGAGAGAGAGAGAGAGAGAGAGAGAGAGAGAGAGAGAGAGAGAGAGAGAGAGAGAGAGAGAGAGAGAGAGAGAGAGAGAGAGAGAGAGAGAGAGAGAGAGAGAGAGAGAGAGAGGCAGACAAACACTTAATCTAACATTAGTCCATCTGGATTATGACTACACAAGGATTAACAACAAATAATAAATAAATATATAATACGTCGGGATAAACAACTCTCAATGATCATCCCCTTTGAGCGTGTCACGATTAATTGGCTCTGATCCCGGGCAAATTGAATGACAAATGCACCGTGGCGAGGCTTGACAAAACACTCACCATGTACAATATTAATAGGAAAAAAACTGATAGAAAAAGTTAATAGCCATAATAAATAAAAATAAATGTATGTGTGACGGGAGGGAAGGAAAAGAGGCTCGGGAAAACACTCTTCATATATAAAATTAATATAAAAAAAACTGTATGAAGAAGTAAAAAAAAAAAAAAGCCTTGGAAAAACACCCACCATACAAAGTTAATATGAAAAGACTGAAAAAGTAAAAAAAAAAAAAAAAAAAAAAGGCTTGGGAAAACACTCACCATACAAAGTTAATATGAAAAGACATGAAAACGTAAAAAAAAAAAAAAAAAAAAAAAAAGCCTTGGCAAAACACTCCCCATATACACAATTAATAGGAAAAGACTATGTAAAAAAAAAAAAAAAAAAAGGCTTGGGAAAAAGAACCATACACAATGAATAGAAAAGACTGTATGGAAAAGTTAAAAAAAATATATATATCAACAGTCCTCAATTAATCAATACAAAATTAATATGAAAAAGACTGCATGATGAAAAAGTAAAAAAACATAAAAAAACCACTCCTTAATCAATACAAAAGGAATATGAAAAAGACTGCATGATGAAAAAGTAAAAAAACCATAAAAAAACCACTCCTTAATCAATACAAAATTAATATGAAAAAGACTGCATGATGAAAAAGTAAAAAAACTTAAAAAAACCACTCCTTAATCAATACAAAAGGAATATGAAAAAGATATGAAAAAGTAAAAAAAAATAAAGGCTTGGGCAAACACTCCTCAGACAAAATTAATAGGAAAAAGACTGTATGGAAAAGTTTTGCTCCATAATGAAGAAAAAATATGAAAACACTCGCCATATACAATTAATAGAAAAAAGACTATACAAAAGTTAATATCGAAAATGAATAAAACCAATGTGTGTGACGGGATGTAGGGAGGAGAGAGAGAGAAAAACCCCACTTTGGCAAAACACTCACCATACAATATTAATATGAAAAACTATGAAAAAGTTAATATCCAAAATGCATAAAACAAATGTATGCAGGAGAAAAAACCCCCCTTTGGCAAAACACTCACCCTACAACATTAATATGAAAAAGACTATGAAAAAGGTTCGAGCCATACTAAAGAAGAAAAAAAAATGTATGTGTGACGGAAAAGAGGCTCAGAAAAACACGCTTCATATACAAAATTAATATGAAAAGAACAGTTACTATGAAAATGTAAAAAAAAAAAACCCACTTCAATCAATCAGTACAAAATTAATATGAAAAAAACTATGAAAAAGTAAAAAAAAAAAAAAAAAGGCTCAGGAAAACACTCACCATACAAAATTAATATGAAAAAAACTATGAAAAAGTAAAAAAAAAAAAAAAAAAAAAAGGCTCAGGAAAACACTCACCATACAAAATTAATATGAAAAAGACTATGAAAAAGTAGAAGAAAAGGCTTGGGAAAAAAAAACCCATACAAAATTAATAGGAAAAAAACGTTGAAAAAGTATTAAAAAAAAAAAAAAAAAAAAAAAAAAAAAAAAAAACACTCCTCAATTAATGAATACAAAATTAATATGTGACTAAAAAAGGAAAACATATATATAAAAACCTCCTCAATTCACCGATATATAATTAATATGGAAAAAGACTTATGAAAAAGTGATAAACAAAAACAAAACACTCCTCAATTCACCAATACAAAATTAATACGAAAAAGACTGAAAAATTAAAACAAAATAAAAATAAAAACACTCTTGAGGGAGGGAAGGAAGAGCTAAACAAAATATTCAAATCTTTATTCAAATTATTAAAGTGCATCGTAAATTTGTCCTTTTTTCCAGTTTCAGTTTCTTGGTACAGAGTTTTCCAGTTTTAGTTTATTGGTACAGAGTTTTCCTGTTTCAGTTTCTTGGTACAGAGTTTTCCAGTTTTAGTTTATTGGTACAGAGTTTTCCAGTTTCAGTTTCTTGGTACAGAGTTTTCCAGTTTTAGTTTATTGGTACAGAGTTTTCCAGTTTCAGTTTCTTGGTACAGAGTTTTCCAGTTAGTTATTGTAGGTTTTCCAGTTTTAGTTTATTGGTACAGAGTTTTCCAGTTTCAGTTTCTTGGTACAGAGTTTTCCAGTTTCAGTTTCTTGGTACAGAGTTTTCCAGTTTTAGTTTCTTGGTACAGAGTAATTTTCCAGTTTTAGTTTCTTGTACACAGTAATTCCAGTTTTAGTTTCTTTGTACACAGTAATTCCAGTTTTAGTTTATTGGTACAGAGCTTTTACAGTTTCAGTTTCTTCGTACAGAGCTTTTACAGTTTCAGTTTCTTCGTACACAGTGTTTCCAGTTTGTTTCTTCGTACAGAGCTTTTACAGTTTCAGTTTCTTCGCACAGTGACAACCACCACGACTTTCCTCTTGTTTCCTCCAACCTCTCTTTGTTTCCCTTTTCTGCCTGCGTCCCTTGCTACCTTCCCCTCCCGATCTTTTCTTATCATTTCTTTGACGCTCCGTTTATCCACCAGCCATTGCATCTCTTTCTCCGCCTATGTGTCTCTCTCTGCTCCTGCTCTCTCCTCGCTTGCCTTTCCTCCTCAAGCATCGCATTGGATCAACGTCTGCACTCCTCCAACTCCCTTCACAAAACACGGAATTGCTGCATAAATTGATGTCCACAAGGCGAGGACGCGAGAAAATGCCATGACGGGAATTATAAGAAAACACATGGTGATGGAAAAGGAGGAAATTGGTAAGAGAAAAGAGGAGGAGGTAGAACACAAATGAATGGAGATGAAGAGAGGAAGAAGACGAAGAAGAAGAGACGAAGCGAGTGAAGATAAAGGAGGAAGGAGACGAAGAAGAATAGAGGAAGCGAGTGAAGAAACCAAACCCTCTATAAAGGAAGCGAGGGTACAAACCAAACCCTCTATAAAGGAAGGGAGTGAACAAACCAAACCCTCTATAAAGGAAGCGAGTGAACAAACCAAACCCTCTATAAAGGAAGGCAGTGAACAAATCAAACCCTCTATAAAGGAAGCGAGAGTACAAACCAAACCCTCTATAAAGGATGCGAGAGTACAAACCAAACCCTCTATAAAGGAAGCGAGTGAACAAACCAAACCCTCTATAAAGGAAGGGAGTGAACAAACCAAACCCTCTATAAAGGAAGGGAGTGAACAAACCAAACCCTCTATAAAGGAAGCGAGTGAACAAACCAAACCCTCTATAAAGGAAGGGAGGGAATAAACCAAGCCCTCTACAAAGGAAGCGAGTGAACAAACCAAACCCTCTATAAAGGAAGGGAGTGAACAAACCAAACGCCGATCTTTCTTTGGTAAGTCAGCAGGAAACTTGGAATGGTCAGCAGGATATTAAGATGCTCCATTGTGATTGGCCATTGAGATTCTGTCCCGGCATCTTTATATATCGGCCGGTTTTTCCCTCTTTCTCCTCCCCCTACCCCCTTTTCCCCCCTTCTCTTCCTCCCCCCCCCCCTACCCTTTCCTCTCCTGCTGCTATAGGTATTTTGGAGATTAAGTGGAATATAGATAAGGGACGGAGAGGAAAATTATGTACCTACTACTAAAGACGAAGGAGCGAGAGTGGCTTCAGCGAGGCGGAAAGAAAGGATGGGAAGGGAAGGGCATAGGAAAATGATGGCAGAAAATAATGATAAGCAGACGGTTTCTACTTAAAGAAATAGGAAGGCTCTTATTTTGTTGACTATTTCTCCTATTTCTGTTTTAATGATGGCAGGTAAAGAAAAAGTTGGCTCAGGTAAAATAAGTCATGAAACTACGGTAAGGTAAACGTAGAGGTGACATCTACGTACTACAAGTAATGGGAAAGAACAGATTTTACCCCAACTACAATCTCTCTCTATGTTTTAATGAAGGCAGGTAAAGAAAAAGTTGGTCTCTGGTAAAAAATAAATCTTGAAACTAAGGTAAACGTACATACAGCTTCTACTAAAAGGAATAAGAAGGAACTGATTTTACCACAACAACGATCTCCTCTTCCTGTTTTAATGAGAGCAGGTACAGAAAAAGTTGGCCTCTGGTAAAAAATAAATCTTGAAACTAAGGTAAACATACATACAGCTTCTACTAACAGGAATAAGAAGGAACTGATTTTACCAAAAAACGCTCCTCTTCCTTTTTTAAATGGGGACATGTAGAGAAGGATAGGCCAAAGGGTAAAATAACAGACCTAGGAAAACTAAAGGTGAAAAGGACCCCCCCGATAATAGGTGGTGAGGAGAGGGAAAAAGTAGTAAGAATGGAACGTAGAAGTGAGTGAGTGGGAAAAAGATGAGAGGAGAGAGAGAAAAACGTAAGGATGGAACTTATTTTGTTGACAATCTCTCCTCTTTCTGTTTTAACGAGGGCAGGTAGTGAATATTTGGGGGCTGGGGTAAAATAATTCTGAAACGAGGTGAACGGGGTCCATTTTTAGGGTGGAAACTAGTCCAAAGGAGGCGAAGAGAGAGGAAAAAGAAGTAAGGATGGACTGTAAATGGAAGGAAGGGAAGGAAAGAAGGGAAGGAAGGGAAGGAAGGGAAGGAAAAAGGGGGGGGAAGGAGGAAGGAAAGGAAAGGAAAAGGAAAAAGGAAAAAGGGAAGGGAAAGGGAAAAAAAAGAAAAAAAGAAAGAAAAAGGGGAAAAAAAGAAAGAAAGGAAGGGGGAAAAGGAAGAAGAAGGAAGAAAAAGGAAGGAAAAAAGGGGAAAGGGAAGGGGGAAAGGGAAAGGAAGGAAAAAGGAAAGGGAAAGGGAAAGGAAGTAGAGGTATGATGGAAAGTCGGGTGAAAAGGTTTTGGGAAAGGGGAAAAAATTTTAAAGATGAAACGTAAGGGATGAGGGCAAAAAAATGATAAGAAAAAAGGGTAGTAGGTGGAACGTGAATGAATGAGGGGCAAAAAGGGGTAGTTGAGAGGAAAAAAAGTGGGGATGGACTGAAAAGTGGAAGGAAAGGGTAAGGGGTGTTGGGGAGGACGAAACCCAAAATTAACAGGGAGTACCGGGCCCTTAGCTTCTCTGTGTTCCTGTAGGAGAGGTCTTACCTAATTAAAAATAAACAGCACATCAGGGGGAAGGGGAGGGGAGGGGAGGGGGGGGGGGGAGTGGGGGAGGGGAGAGGGGGAGGGAGAGAGAGAGGAGAGAGAGAGAGAGAGAGAGAGAGAGAGAGAGAGGGGGGGGAGGGAGGGGGAGAGAGAGGAGGAGGAGAGAGAGATAGAGAGAGAGGAAGAGAGAGAGGAAGAGAGGAGAGAAGAGAGAGGAGAGAGGGAGAAGAAGAGGAGGGAGAGAGAAAGGGGGAAAAGAGGAGGGGGAAAAGAAAGGGGGAGAGAGGGGGAGAGGAGAGAGGAGAGAGAGAGAGGAGGAGAGAAGAGGAAAAGAGAGAGAGGAGAGGAAAAAGAGAGAGAGAAGAGAAGAGACCCAAACCCCCGGAAAAAAAGGACCGGCTGGGGCCCAAAAAGGGGAAACTAAGTCTGGGGGAAAAGACGCCCCCGCTTCCCCTAAATTTTTCAAGGGTTTAGACCCCGCCCAACACGGGGGGGGCGTAGGACCCCACGAAAAAAAGGCGCTGTGGCGGCCCCCCCCACAAAAAGCCCACTGGCGCCTTCCCAAGCCCCGGGAATATCCCCCCTGCATCTACACACGCCCCAAAAAACCCTCCAGGCCCCCCAAAAACCCCCACAGGGAAAAAAAAATCCCCCTCCACCCGGCCCGGATCTCACTCTCAAAAAAACCCCCCCTTTTTTTCCCCCAAATTGGCCCAGTGGCAAAACCCTACGGTTCAAACAGGGCCCCCCCCCCCCCCCAAGGGGTTTGTTTGCCCACCCCTTTTAAAAACTCTACTTAAAAAAAAGTCCCCTCGCACCCTTGTCCCCCAGCAACACGGGGCCCCC
>JACEEZ010016126.1:322500-325000 GCA_016584305.1 Chionoecetes opilio | reverse complement strand
ACTCACACCCACCCCACACCCCCACACCCACACGCCACACACACACACAGTCACTCACACCCACCCACACACACACCTACAACACACACACACAGTCACTCACACACCCACACCCCACACCACACGCACACACACACACACACACACACACACACACACATACACACGCACACACCCACCCACACACACACCCACAGTCACACACACACACACACACACACACACACACACACACACACACACACACACACACACACACACACAACTCACACCCACCCACACACACACCCACACGCACACACACACACACACACACAGTCACTCACCCCCCCACACACACCCACACACCCACACAGTCACACACACACACACACACACACACACACACACACACCTTTCACAATTCATGCATTTCTATCTACCTGCTTCCTAGACACAATTTCCTTTCTATTTCACATCCACAAATACATCGTCAGTGGCAATCACAAACACATGCAAGGCGGGAAAGTGAAAGATGAGTTATTACTGAAAATACTCAAGGTTCCGAGGCGCTGAGGCGAGGCTATGACACTGCGCTGGGATGTGACTTTTCAGAGTAAGGAAGAGTAAGAGTAAGGATGAAGTAAGTAGTAGTGTAAGTGAAGTAGAGTAAGGATGGATAAAGGAATGGAGAGTAAAGAAGAGTCAAAAGTAAGAGTAGTAATAAAGGAATGGGAGAGAAAAGGGAGGGTGGCGTAGTGAGGGAGAGTAAAGAAGAGTTAAAAGTAGAGGGAATAAGAAAGGAGTGGAAAATAAAAATAAAGAAGGAATGGAAGAGAAAAGGAAGGAGTGGGAAAGAAAAGGGAGGGAGAGTGGAAAGGAAAGGGAGGGAGTGGGAAAGGAAAGGGAGGGTGGTGTAGTGACGGAACAAGAAACAGAAGAGGTAACAGGAGTCCGCTTGTAGGAAATGGAAGGATGGGAAAATGAAAGGAAAGGAAAAAGATGATTGAAAAGAAAATACGTAGGAAAAGATGATTGATGTTTATAACTTATGTGTGTTTAGTCGTGCATGGGTAGACATAGAGTGACGCAGGAATATGGGAAATTATGTCTTTTATTTAATGATAAAGTAGATCATCTCGTAAACATGTACAAGTCTGCCAGTGACTTAAGGATTAGTTTTAATGAAGCTATAAGTACCTGAAGAAGTTAACATGTAACAAGCAAAAAAAACGTGCATTGATACTTTGTTATATTCATTGTGTAAGGAAATTGGAAACAAAATATTATTGGAAAGATTACAGTTTTAGGATTCAAACATCAAACAAATTAAACAAATACTTCTATAAATAATTACTGAACTAACAATTGATGAATAATGAAGACAAATATATAACAAGTTCCTTTACAAACAGCACATTGTATCGACGTTAGTGTATAACTAACGTATAAGGGGAGGCGGTAGCGGAGTGGTTAGCGTCTCCGACTGGCGTTCTCGGTAACCCGAGTTCGATCCCCGAAGAAACCCAAAACCTTTCTGCACCGTCGAGTGGCCTAAGAACACCCACATGCCCTGCCCATCAACTCTACCTTCGATTGCGAGTGCATCGGAGGACACAGGGGGGCGGCATGAGCCTCTAATCACAGGCGTCACTATAAGAATCCTGCCTGCGCCACCACGGGCGAGGGCCAACCATCACAGCCCTCAAGTGAACCTCCAGAGCCTACCATCCGAGCCCTGGGTCACCACTGCCTACAGGCGCTATAGGCACGACATGTAAAAAAAATAAAAAATAAAAAACATTGTGGATGAGTAATAAACTAATAGCCTAAAGAAGGAAGATAATATTTATGTGTCGTATATTACTATATAGACGAAGTTTCACAGGCGAAAGGTAGGTAAGGTTCACAGGTTCAAAGGTAAAAAAAATGTATACGTTAAAAAAAAAAAAAAAAAAGTAAAGTATGAAACCCCGCAGCAAGGAGAGAAATAGCAAGATTACCTCTGTCCTTCCTGCAATGTCTAGTTGGCGCGAGAGGGCGTAATGATAGCGCGCCTCCCATCCCTCACTCCAGTGGCGCCACCAAGCAAAGCACGGCGATAGGGCGCAACTCATTAATCTGCTTTGTTATTGTCGTGCTTTGTCACAACACACCTTCGACAGTGTCCGTGAAAACAAGCTTTTATTCATATCTATACTGTGCTATTGATCCATATCTATATATACGTTTATATTATATATATATATATATATATATATATATATTATATATATATATGTTTTGTGTTGTGTGTGTGTGTGTGTGTGTGTGTGTGTGTGTGTGTGTGTGTGTGTGTGTGTGTGTGTGTGTGTGTGTGTGTGTGTGTGTGTGTTCACCTAGTTGTATTTTACATGGTCTGAGCTACACTCGTATGGCCCCGTCTCCATATCTACATTTTATCAATCATCCTAAGTGTGTCTCTCTCTCTCTTCCTTCTCTCTCTCTCTCTCTCTCTCTCTCTCTCTCTCTCTCTCTCTCT
>JACEEZ010016126.1:302500-315000 GCA_016584305.1 Chionoecetes opilio | reverse complement strand
CCAATCGATGAGGCTAATGTTGACGACGATAATGTTGATGCTTGTTAACCCCTTGAGGCCCAGAACGTAATTTTCATTGTAATATAACCACCATTCGACGATTTTAATGAACATAAGCAATATTATATAGATATGACCTGTTTAATATCCTTGTCCATTAGTAATTTGGTTATTTAGTTACTTTTTCGTAGTTTTATGGCTAATAACAGACGATTTCATATAGCAAAGGAAAGATCTGGGCGTGAAGGGGTTAATGACGGTAAAAGGATGACGGTAAAAAAGGTAGTGATGGTAAAAGGATGACTGTAAAAAAGTTAATGACGGTAAAAGAATGACGGTAATAATGTTAATGACGGTAAAAGGACGACTGTAAAAAAGTTAATGACGGTAAAAGGATGACGGTAAAAAAGTTAATGATGGTAAAAGGATGACGGTAAAAAAGTTAATGACGGTAAAAGGATGACGGTATAAAAGTAATGATGGTAAAAGGATGACTGTAAAAAAGGTTAATGACGGTAAAAGGATGACGGTAAAAAAGGGAATGATGGTAGAAGAGATGACGGTGATGGTGGTGATGACAATAGCGTCTCTGGTTTTACTATGGTGGTAATGTTGTGTAGTAGTAGTAGTAGTAGTAGTAGTAGTAGTAGTTAGTAGTAGTATAGTAGTAGTGTTGGTGTTGGTAAAAGGTTATAATTCTTTTTTATGACACAAATATCACATCATAAAGGACCACGCTTGACATATTCAGAGAGAGAGAGAGAGAGAGAGAGGAGAGAGAGAGAGAGAGAGAGAGAGAGAGAGAGAGAGAGAGGGAGGAGAGAGAGAGGAGGAGAGGAGAAAAAAGAGAAAAAGAAAAAAGGAGAGAGAGAGAGAGAGAGAGAGAGAGAGAGAGAGAGTAGAAGTACCTCTCCTTTTGATAACGCTTGTTTGAGTTACTCAGCCTGGCGAATGGACGCGTGATATTTGTTGTTTCTACTTCGCACACACGCAGGTTATAACGAGGAGGAGGAGGAGGAGGAGGAGGAGAAATAGGAGGAGAAGCAGGAGGAGGAGCATGAAGAGGAGAAGAAGGAGGTGGAGGAGAAGGAGGAAAAGAGGAGGAACAAAAAGAGGAGGAGGAGAAGAAGAGGAGAGGAGGAGGAGGAGTAGGAGGAGGAGGAGGAGGAGGAGGAGGAGGAGGAGGAGGAGGAGGAGGTGGTGGAGGAAGAGGAGGAGGAGGAAGGGAAGAAGACAACACACAAGAAATCCAGCCACTGTCCTGTATATTAAAAAAAATTCCTCCATCGTTTTCCGTTATCTATAGGGAATAAATCACATGTTCGATTGATGATGTGAAATTGATGGAGGAGGAGGAGAAGGAGGAGGAGGAGGAGGAGGAGGAGGAGGAGGAGGAGGAGGAGGAGGAGGAGGAGGAAGAGGAAGAGGAAGAGGAAGAGGAAGAGGAGGAAGAGGAAGAGGAGGAGGAGGGTTTGGATGGATGGATGGAGATAAAGGGAAATAAATGGGAGATAAATGGGCTGAACGGAAAAAAAAAAAAAAAAGGAACAAAATTCGTATAAAGTTAATTAATAGGTCTTTGGAATGCAATGTTTAAAAATTAATTAATATAATATGTGAGCGAAAATATTTTGGTCATGTTGCTACCCACTCTCTCCCTTCCACCACCTATCCATCTATCCACCCACTAGTTCATCCACCCACCTATCCATCTATCCACCCTCTAGTTCATCCACCCACCTATCCATATATCCACCCACCTATCCATCTATCCACCCTCTAGTTCATCCACCCACCTATCCATATATCCACCCACCTATCCATCTATCCACCCTCTAGTTCATCCACCCACCTATCCATCTATCCACCCACTAGTTCATCCACCCACCTATCCATCTATCCACCCACTAGTTCATCCACCAACCTATCCATCTATCCACCCACTAGTTCTTCAACCCACCTATCCAAATATCCACCCACTAGTTCATACACCCACCTATCCATCTATTGATCCACTAGTTCATCCACCCACCTATCCATCTATCCACCCACTAGTTCATCCACCCGCCTATCCATCTATCCAACCACTAGTTCAATCACCCACCTATCCATCTATCCACCCCTAGTTCATCCACCCATCCATATCCACCCACTAGTCCATCTATCCACCCACTAGTTCAATCACCCACCTACCCATCTATCAACCCACTAGTTCATCCACCCACCTATCCACTTATCAACCACCCACCAATCCACTCAACCACCCACCAATCCATCCATCCATCCAGGTTAGAAAATATGCGAAAGAAAGTTACGTTAGAAAAAAAAGTTAGAAAAATGGTGAGGTTTGAAAATATGCGAACCGTGACCACAACTGCGTCTAACATATTAACGCAGATGCATATATATAGCGTCATATATTAGCAGCGCAGACGATTTATTAGCCACACTTATAATGCAGTTTGTACAAGATTAATGGAACAAACTTTAAGACTCATGGTGAAGAAAAATTGGCGAGGACAAAAATACATCGAAAAATATACAGAAAACAGTAAGAAAAATTATTATGAGCTGTGGTGAGTTATGAGTTTTAGTTAAAGTGGAAATATAATGATAGGAAAATATGCAATGACACGAAATAGAGCTTTGATATAATAAAAAATGCAATAATATGAAAAAAATTGGCCAGAGGGACGAAAATACATCGAAAAATATACAGAAAACAGTAAGAAAAATTATTATGAGGTGTGGTGAGTTATGAGTTTTAGTTAAAGTGGAAATATAATGATAGGAAAGGATGAAATGACATGAAATAAGGCATCGAAATAATATAAAGAATGTTGTATTAATATGAAAAAAAAGGATATCACATAATTACCAGATAAAAATATTTCTACACAATTATAAAACATTCTTCGGGAGAGGAAAAAAAAAACTGAGCATCGATATAATAAAAAAAATGTTGCAATACTATGAAGAAAAAAAAGGACCAAACATAATTACCAGACAAAAATATTTACACACAATTATAAAACATTCATCGGGAGAGAAAAAAAATAGCCTTAACAACACGGTGAGAAAAAAAAGAAAAAAAAAAGACATCAAAGACATCAAACCTAAAAAAAATATATAAATTAAAATAAACTAAACATCAAATTACAAGACAAAAATATTTACACAATTATAGCAAATTCTTCGGTAGAGGAAAGGGAAAAAAACCTGAGCCTTAATAACACGGTGAGTAAGCATCATTAGCATGTTTTCAAAGTCCTTCACGGTAATTAGTGAAGACCTCGGTTCCCCTCCCTTTTATCTCTTTATTTCCCCTCTTCCCCGACGCAGCGGTATTGCAGCAGGAATTACAGGAAGGAGGAGCAAAATTATTTACCGTCGCCATCTTACCCACAGCCTCCACCACCGCAGCTACCACCATCACCACCACCACCACCATCACCACTACCATCCCCGCCTTCACCACCACCACTACTAATACCATCTCCACTATCACTACCACCACTACCACCACCACCCCCACCACCCCCACCACCACCACTACCATCAGCGCCTTCACCACCACCACCACCACCATCACCACCACCACCTCTATCACCTCCACCATCACACCACCCTACACTCACCGCCTCACCACCACCACTACTAATACCATCCACACACTAACCACTACCACCATCACCACACACCACTACCCACCACCACCACCCACCACCACCTACCATCACCCCCTCACTACCACCACCCACCACCACCACCACCACCACTACCATCACCGCCTTCACCACCTCCCTACTACTACCATCTCCACTACCACCACCACCAGCCACCCCACACACCACCACACCACCACCGCCTTCACCACCACCATTACCACACCAGTATCAGACGAACCATTCCACATCACTAACACCATCACCAGGTGTATATGCAGGGTGAGTAGTAGTAGTAGTAAAGTTAGTAGTAGTAGTAGTAGTAGTAGTAGTAGTAGTAGTAGTAGTAGTAGTAGTAGTATGTAGTAGTAGTAGTAGTAGTAGTAATAGTAGTAGTAGTAGTAGTAGTAGTAGTAGTAGTAGTAGTAGTAGTAGTAGTAGTAGTAGTAGTAGTAGTAATAGTAGTAGTAGTAGTAGTAGTAGTAGTAGTAGTAGTAGTAATATAGTAGTAGTAGTAGTAGTAGTAGTAGTAGTAGTAGGAGTAAGTAGTATAGTAATGTAAAGAGTAGAGTAAAAAAAGTAGTGTTGGTCCAAAAATGACACTTAAAAATTGATAATTGTTATAGTTATAGCATTGGTGGTACGGGTAATAGTTGTAATTGTGGTTCTTATTATCATTGCTGTGTTTTCTTGGCACAGCAGATATTGTTCTTATTTCTACTGGAGTGAGACTAACGGCAGAAAAAAAACAAGAAAAAAAAAAAACCCAGGAGATACAATAAAGGTACATTTTGTTAAAGGAAGGTCGAGTGTGAGAGTGGCACACATGGGGGCGAGAGACTGAGCGGCGGGCGGCAGTGTTGGCATGGCTGGGTGAGCAGGTGTTGCCCTATAGAAGCGTGTGGTGAGGTGCAGGTGGTGGTGACTGTTGGGGGTTGGAGGTGAGGTTGGTATAGGGGGTTGGGGGGGAGACCTGCCTTTGTATGGGTTGCACGTGGGCCTAAACACGACTTCTGACTCATCTTTCTCTCCTTCTCTGCCTGCTCTCTCTTAACTTTGCATTTCAGGAGGTTAATGAGAGGAAAGTATTCGTGGGTCTGGAGAAGTGTGAAGGCATGAAGTGTGTGAAAGTGTGAAGTCAGAAGAAAAAGTGAAGGTATTTGAAATCTCAAGTGAAGGGGAGGGGGGGGAGGGAGAGAGAGAGAGAGAGAGAGAGAGAGAGAGAGAGAGAGAGAGAGAGAGAGAGAGAGAGAGAGAGAGAGAGAGAGAGAGAGAGAGAGAGAGAGAGGAGAGAGAGGAGAGATGGGAGAGAGAGGAGAGAGAGAGAGAGGAGAGAGGAGGAGGAGAAGAGAGAGAGGAGAGATGAGAGAGGAGAGAGAGAGAGAGAGAGAGAGAGAGAGACAGGAGGAGAGAGGAGAGAGAGAGAGAGGAGGAGAGTAGAGAACGACGAGAAGGAGAGAGAGAGAGTGTGTTGTTGTAGGGATGATGTGGCTTAAAAACAGGCAGGTGTGAGATGGCCGTTCACAGGTGACTGCCGAAAATTTAGAGTAATCTTAATCATGTCTGTGCTCACAATAGGGCAGCGGAACGAGGCCTAGGTGTTGAAGTTGTCTTATATATAGAAGTGCCACGTGCATGTGTTTGAGAGAGGAGGAGGATTACAGTTAATAAAAAGGAATACAAAGGAAGAACAGACAGCAACACCCTATACTGGGCCAAATGAGACTGCCTGTGTGACTACTTTCTACCACTATATTTCTACGTGTCAGACAGAGGTAAAAGAATAGCAAAGTTGAAGTTGGAGGAGGAGGAATACAAAGGAATACAAAGGAAACACAAACAGCAACAGACCGATAGGTCCTTACAAGGCTGTTTGCTTTAACTACACTACACTAACTAGATAATAAGAGAGAAAGGATAGGAAGTAGAAGGCTCCTCCCCACCCACCCATCCCTCCAGCCGAAGCTGGCCGGAAAAAGAAGTGATACCATGCAATATAGAAAAACGCATGGAATTGGTGAGGAAAGTTGAAAGCTGTAATCTATGGCTAACTACTACTAGTTTGTGGGGTAGGTTTAGTGCTCATAGATAGGTCATGTATGTGTGTTTTGTAAATGGTGTGAACACAGTGTGGAGGTTCAAGGGTTGGTGCGGCAAGCCTTGCCGGCGCTTTCTTGGGAGGCAGCAGTCAATCAGGCCCCCAGCTCGTTCAATCCACTGCGGATTGTGTACTTTCCATGTAGGACGCAGTTACACTTCAATGCCTCCTGCAGCAGTGATCCCTGGTACCTTAAGTCCCGATGGTGGTCACTAACTGTCAGGACCCTAACTGAACCACAGCCCGTCACAGGTCGAGAGTAGTAGTGGTAACCGTTAATCGTCGGGGCTATCTGTGTGTGTTATGAGGCTCTAATGTATGTTGGTGTAGGCTCAGTGTGAAGTTCAAGGTGGTTGCGGCAGCTTGCCTGGCGCTTTCTTGGGAGGCAGCAGTCAATCAGGCCCCAGCTCCGTTTCAATCCACTGCGGTAGTGCACTTTCCAAGTAGGACGCCGTAGGAGGAGGAGGAGGAGGAGGAGGAGGAGGAGGAGGAGGAGGAGGAGGAGGAGGAGGAGGAGGAGGAGGAGGAGGAGGAGGAGGAGGAGGAGGAGGAGGAGGAGACTGAGTAAAAACGAAGACGCTGATAACACAAAGCAGTTCTTCATCACGTCAAAAATGAACCCAAAGTCTCCAACGTAGCATCGCAGCACAGAACATTTCCTGATTTTCCCTTCCAATCTGCAACTACCCTGAGGCAAGAGAGACTGACAAGGCAAGAAGCAGCCGATACAAATTTAATAGCAACACGACGTCGACTGCCTAGAGACTACGTGCAGAGCCTTGACAAAGACCCACCAACACAAAGCCTTCTGGAGGGAGAGTCTGGGAGGGTGAGGGAGAAGTTACGGCACCGGCAAGCGAGGTCATTAGGCGAGAGTTGTAATTATGTGGGCAGCAGGTAAGTCTTGGTGGAATGAAGGCCGTGTGGCGATGAAGCGAGGCGTGAATCATGAAGCAAAGAGCCGCCTCGTGATGGAGACTAGTGTTATGGCGTTGTGCTTCACTTGTAGCTCAATGCATTACGAGTACTTGGGGGGGAGGGGGGGGATGAGAGAGAGAGAGAGAGAGAGAGAGAGAGAGAGAGAGAGAGAGAGAGAGAGAGAGAGAGAGAAGAGAGAGAGAGAAGAGAGAAGTGAGAGAGAGAGAGGACGAGAGAGAGGAGAGAGAAGAGAGGAGAGAGAGAGCGAGAGAGAGAGAGAGAGAGAGAGAGAGAGAGAGTTTGGCCTTCCCCACACACACAAATACACACACAAACAACCAAACAAGGCGTCAATGTCAAGGAAAAAACCATGCCTGCTTCCCCTCTCCTCCCTCCTCCCATGTAGCAATTAGGAAGCTTAAAGGAGAAAAAAAGATCTGGAAGAGCTGCAAAAAGTCAAATGGAGGTGGAGGAGAAGGAGGAAGAGGAGGAGGAGGATTTTACATAGGATTACATAGGAGTAACAGACACCAGGAGACCTATTGGTCCATAGCGAGGGTATCTGCTGAACTACATACTACTAACTATCAACTACTTGTAAGAAAACAGTTGGAAAATGATACCATGTCCCTAAAGAGGATAGGAACATGGAAGTTTCATAGTGCAGAATGATAGGATATGAAAAATACTAACTACAACTACCACTACCACTACAACTAATCGATACGGGGGACTAGATACGAATTCGCACTATCAATACCCATTTACTTTACAGTGCGCGTCAAGTCTGTTTTTGAATGTAGTTATTGTGTTGGCTCCGACAACATTTGCTGGTAACTTGTTCCATCGATCAACGACTCTAACATTGAAATAATTTTTACGGAGATCGGTGATGCAACGTTGACCGTTTAGTTTTAAACCATTATTTCTTGTTGTCACTTGAGTTGAAAGCTCGAATAGGTCCTCTTGATTAATGACATCAAAACCTTTTAGGATCTTAAAGGTTTCTATCAAGTCCCCACGGATTCTACGATCCTTAAGGAAAACATATTAAGTTTCCGCAGTCTCCTCTTCATAAGATGAATTTCGCAGAGATGGAATTTGTTTGGTTGCTCTTCTTTGCACTGATTCCAATTTGGCTTGATCTTTTACGAAACAGGGCGACCAGAATTGAACGGCATATTCCAAGTGCGGCCTAACCAAGGACGTGTATAATTGTGTCATTACTTTCGGAGTTTTATGTTCAAAGTTACGTTTAATAAAGCCCAACATCAATTTGCCTTTTTACTGGCAGCTAGGCAATGCGAAACTGGTTTTCAGATCATTACTGATGATGACACCTAAATCCTTTTCCTGCTGTACTTCAGTTAACGATTTATTTTGCATTTGATAGTTATATTTGAGGTTATCGTTGCCTATATGCATTACTTTACATTTATCGGAATTGAATTTAATAGCCATTTATCACTCAATCTGATAGTTTGTCGAGATCACTTTGTATGAGTTCGCAGTTTTCTCTAGTATATGCTTTACCGCCTAATTTGGTGTCATCTGCAAATTTTGATATTTTAGATACAAGTTCGCAGTCCAGATCGTTGATATATATCAGAAAAAGAGTAGGACCCAAGACCGAGCCCTGAGGCACCCCACTAGTGACATCTAACCAATCAGATGCCTCACCATTTATTACTACCCGTTGTTTACGATTTGAAAAGCCAATCGCCAATCCATGAACATAATTGCTCTCCTATGCCATGTGCCTTAGCTTGGTCAACAGTCGCTTATGTGGAATGTATCGAAGGCTTTCTGAAATCAAGGTATATTACATCCGAGGGAATTTTAGCGTCCCAGTTTGAATAAATGACATTAAAAAAATCCAGTAGGTTTTGTTAAGCAGGATCTCTTATTTCGAAATCCATGCTGGGAGTTTAGTATTGAGTTATTTTCATCGAGAAAAGACACTATTTTATCCCGCAAATTTTCTCAAATAGTTTAACAATCACGGACGTTAGACTAATTGGGCGATAATTACTTGCGAGGCTCTTACTCCCTTTCTTGAATATCGGTGTAACATTAGCTAATTTCCACATACTAGGAACATTTTTTCACATAGCGATTTATTGAAAATAATCTTTAATGGGAGCGAAAGTTGACTGTGACATTCGCGAAGTAGTCGCGCGAGATTTCGTCCACCCCCACGGATTTGCTGGGTCAAGTTTCAGCAAATACTTTGATATTTCGTCTACTGTTATTCTCCTATTACCAGTCTATCCCTTTCGAGTCCTGCATACATGTTTACTGGTTCTGGTAATGGAGTTTCGTCTTCTTATAAATACCGCATTAAAGTATTCATTGAGTACGAACGCCATACTCTTATTATCATTTACCAAGATATTATTATTATCTTTCAGTGGTCCAATACTTGTTTGACGTTTTTCTTACTTCGAACGTATTGAAAGAACGTTTTCGGGTTTGATTTGGATTCCTTTGCAATTTTTCTTCATACTCGCGCTTTTTAGACTTAATTAGTCCTTTGCAACGGACGTTTTACGTCATGTATTCTCTAGAATCGCAGTCTGCATTTGATCGTTTGTAAACTTTATACGCTCGGCGCTTTCTGCCAATGATTTGTTGGATCTCATTATTCATACAACTGGGTCTGTTTATGTTATTCAAACGTTTTCTTACCATGGGAACATGTTTTTCCACACCGATTGGAGTTTATTAGTGAATACATTACACATGTTTTCGGCGTTATTACCATTTAGTAGGTCAATCCATTCAACTCGCTTAGTACCCTGCTGATCTTCGTGAAATCTGCTTTATTATAATTTGGGACTAATAACCGATTTTCTGTGATGTCTACATTGCAATTTATGCCGCATCTGATAGCCTGTGATCACTGTTTGCCAAATGTTCACCTATAATCGCAGTACTCAATCAGATCAATGTCGGTAGTGAAAACTAAATCTAGGATACTATTATCCCTTGTAGGCTCACGGACCACCTGATTTAAATATACTTCGTTCACCATATCAAGCAATCGCATACCTTCTCTATCAGCAGAATTATTATTCCAGTTTATATGAGGTAGGTTAAAATCTCCACAAATAATTGTATCGTTATTATTGTTCACAACTGACTTTATCTCGTCATACAGGAGGCAATCTACTTCCGCATTAGATTTGGGAGGACGATATATTGTCCCAATAGTTAGCAATTTACCGTTTAGCTTAATCTTTGCGTAGACTGAGTCATAATGATCTTTATTTACTTTATCGATTTCGATTGCTTGCAAATTTTCTTTAATATAAAGAATGACACCTCCACCTGCTTTATGCGTGCGACAATTTAGGAATGTCTTATAGCCTGGAATGGCTATTTCAGCTAATAAATGTTTATCTTTTGTGTTGACCCAACTCTCAGTGATACTGACGATATCTGGCGTTTCGGCAACAACGTATGCTAATAATTCGTTACGCTTTAAAAAAATGCTTCTGGCATTTGTGTAGAGTAATTTAAGTTCCTTGATAGTTTTGGTAACCTTGCGTGAGGGTTTACCGGCAGGGGGTCTACGGTCCACTGTTTCAGGGCGCTTGATTAAGTTACTTTGATTAGTATTTGCGGAAACGGGACGTGACCCAGCGTTGCTGTGGGGTAAGAAAGGGGTTAAGGTGATGCTGCTACCGCCGTCCGCTCGTCGTTTTTTGATCTGTAAGAAGAAACTTTATCATTTAGCAGACGTCCTAATCGTGCATGGCCGACGGGGCTGAGGTGGAGTCCGTCATCCCCAAATAGGATGGAATCCTCAACCAGGATGGGATCCTCGTAGAAATTATCCCAGAAGTTTGCGAAGTCTACATTCTCCTGTGCACAAAGAGCCCTCAGTCGGTTATTTGCGCTGAACGCCTTATCGTAAAAACGTTGGCCTACTCCTAGTCTGGGGAGAATTCCTGAAATAATGATATGATTAGTTTTAGTCTTGAATTTCCGGATCAACTTCCTGTACTTGTCCAGAATTTCTTCAGATCCGCTACTGTACACGTCGTTTGTTCCTGCATGGATGACATAGAGTGTTTTCGTTAGTGTTCTTTGTGACGTCATCGCAGGCTGCAGTGATGTCGTCGAGTCTTGCTCCTGGGAAACAGAAGCGCTTCCTTTTGTCACTCGTGACCCTACCACAAAACTCCACCAGTTGTCCTCGGAGAATTGAGTCCCCGATCAATCTGGTCTCATGTACGTCTTCCTTCATTTCGCCAAGAACCTGAAATTTATTGTAAGTTTTGATCGTTAGGGGCGCCTTGACTGCTGTTGGTCGTCGTGCTCCTCGCCTTACGGGAGCAAAGGGAGCAGGGGAAGGAGAAGACGAGGGAGCGGGGGAGGAGGAGGAGGCTGGCGTAGAGGAGTGAGAAGGGGGAGGAGGAGGAGGAGGAGGAGGAGGAGGAGGAGGAGGGAGGAGGAGGAGGAGGAGGAGGAGGAGGAGGAGGACGTATGGAGGCGGAGGAGGAGGAGGGGGAGGAGGAGCGGGAGGAGGAGGAGGAGGAGGTGAAGGAGGTGGAGGAGGTGGAGAAGGAGGAGTAGGAGGAGGGGGGAAGGAGGAGTGAGGTAGAGGAGGAGGAGGTGGAGGAGGAGGAGGAGGAGGAGGAGGAGGAGGAGGAGGAGGAGGAGGAGGAGGAGGAGGAAAACAGAAACAAAAGTATAATTAGATGTGGTGGTGGTGATAGTAGTAGTAGTATTAGTATTAGTATTAGTAGTAGTAGTAGTAGTAGTAGTAGTAGTAGTAGTAGAAGTAGTAGTAGTATTATTAGTATAGTATTAGTATTAGTAGTAGTAGAAGTAGTAGTAGTAGTAGTAGTAGTAGTAGAAGTAGAAGTAGTAGTAGTAGTAGTAGTAGTAGTAGTAGTAGTAGTAGTAGTAGTAGTAGTAGTAGTAGTAGTGTAGTAGTAGTTGTTGTTGTTGTTTGATAAGATATTTATTTTTATTTTTGTAGCAGCAGAAGCAATCGTAGTAATGGTGGTAGTGTGTTGTATTACGTACGTTATATAAAGAAAGGTATCGTACCGTAAGCATAAAAATTTAGTGGTGTGGTGGTTGTTCCCTTACAGTAAAACTAATAAACATAAACATGAAATTTGTTGCACGCATATCTAAACATGCAAAATATGTGACATGAGATATGATAGTAGTGGCCTACTGGCAGGGATACATATGACTACATTCCATATTGGACATACCGAAGTAACGCGCATACCTCATCTTGTGACATCGCACTGCCTCTTAAGATGGTACTGAGATACTTCAACCAGTGACCACTATACCAGGACTTTACTTAGGCAGGAACCATTCACCAGGCGACCATAACAACGCACGTATACTTAAGTGGGCTTTTTTTTATTTCCCCCTTTTTTTGCTCATGGTCAGTCCTTTGTGATGTAAAAAATAAAAAAATAAAATGTATGGACGAAGAGTGTCAAAAAAAATAATGTATGGACGAAGAGTGCAAAAAAAAAACCCAACTGTATGGACGAAGTGTGTAAAAAAACCAACTGTATGGACGAAGAGTGTAAAAAAAAACCCAACTGTATGGACGAAGAGTGTAAAAAAACCCAACTGTATGGACGAAGAGTGTAAAAAAAACCCCAACTGTATGGACAAAGAGTGTAAAAAAAACCCCAACTGTATGGACGAAGAGTGTAAAAAAAACCCCAACTGTATGGACGAAGAGTGTAAAAAAAACCCAACTGTATGGACAAAGTGTAAAAAAAACAACAACTGTATGGACGAAGTGTAAAAAAAAACCCAACTGTATGGACGAAGAG
>JACEEZ010016126.1:295000-297500 GCA_016584305.1 Chionoecetes opilio | reverse complement strand
CGGAGGTATGCGCTCTACTGAGTGCCCCCCCCCTAGTTTCCTACTGTTTTACTATATTTTTAACTTTTTTTAATTACTTTTTTTGTCCTAGGCCAGTCCTTTGAGATTAAAAACAATCATTTAATAATATTTTTTCTTCTTCCTCTTAGTCTTGTTTCCCTTTAGTGACTTCCTCTGGCACGTATCGACTAATAATTGCACTTTCACAAGGTCTTTTGGGTACTACATGAGTCTTGACTGTCCAACTCTCTTTCCCTTTTCCCTTATAGGAGTTTTTCTTTCAGTATACTGTGTGATGGACGGTCCGGGACGCATATTCCCGTTTTATGGAGCAGTATGTCGCGTTTACTCTCTCTTGAACACGTCAGGTTAGGTTACGTTAGGTTGGGGTTATGTTAGGTTATGTTAGGTTTATGTTAGGTTGCAGTTAGGTTAGTTTATATCGATAGGCAGTGGTAACTATGTGTGGGAATCACAATGAGGGTATTTTTGAGACAATCCTATGGCTAGTTCGGAGCTACAGCCAAGCGTCTTCACTCTGAGACCACATACTCGCATAGAGTTGGGGAATATGCGTCTGGGAGGCACTCGAGGGCAGGTTAATAAGACTGCCTAAGCGACTTCAACATGAATACTGCATTAAAATAAGCCACAAACTCATAATTTCAGTATAAAAAAGCAATAGTAGTCTACACAATAAAATAAAAAAAGTAAAAAGTATACTCTAATATATAGTCTATTTTTTTAACAAGGCAAAAAATCCATTCTATCTTAAGGTCTCGTGTTTAAAATGATGCTATGGTTTACCTGATAATATGGTTAACTATGATAAAATACAGCATAAATTTAGAAGAAGTGTAGTATTCCCTTCTCCTGGCATCAAATATCAGTCAGTAAGCAGCAAGGGGGCAGGATTTTTTGCCTCGTTCAAAAAAATAGACTATAGAATACACAAGGAAGACGTAAAGCACTCGAGGGCAGGTTAATAAGAGTGGCGCAGTGAATACAGTGAAGTGAAGTGTCTGGCAACATGAATAATGCATTAAAAAAAGCCATAAACTCATAATTTCTCCTCTTAAAGTAGTGCACACATAGAAGTTCTTTATAAATGTTGACGTTTATGCAGTGTTTGTGATGACTTATGAGTGACCTTGGTAATGGAGGTCATAAATATGCTGGAATTAGTTGTCTTTACATTTCCTCTTCCTCCTCTTCCTCTTCTCCACCCCTCCTCCCCTCTCCTCCCCTCCTCCTCCTCTCCACCATCCTCCTCCACCAACCTACTCTCCTCCTCTCCTCTCCTCATCCTCCTCCTCCTCCTCCTCTCATCCTCCTCCTCCACAACCTCCTCCTATCCACACTCCTCTCCTCCTCCTCCTCTCCCCCTCCTCTCTTCCCACTCATGCTACCTAACCTCCTATCTTCTCTCCTCCTCTCCGCCCTCCTGCTCCTCCACCTCCTATTCTTCCTCCTCCTCCTATTCTTCCTCCTCCTCCTATTCTTCCTCCTCTTCCACCTCTCTCCTCCACCACCACCACTTCCACCACCCCCTCCTTCTCCTCCCCCACCACCACCACCACCACCTCCACCACTCCTCCTCCTCCTCCTCCTCCTCCTCCTCCTCCTCCTCCTCCTCTACTCTTCCACCGCCTCCTATTCCACCATTTCCACCACCCCTCTCCTCCCTCCTCCTCCTCCTTTTTCTCTTCACCTCCTCCTCTTTTCTCTTCCACCTCCTCCTCTTCCATCTCCTCCTCTTCCTCGCGCCGCCGCCGCCTCCTCCTCCTCCTCCTCCTCCTCCACAACTCCCTCCTTCTCCACCACCACCACCACCACCACCTATTCCTCCTCCTCCACTACCTCCTCCTCCTCCTCTTCCTAAGCCCAACGAAGAGGAGGGAGAGGAGGGAGGCATAAACAAGAGCAGGGAAGGAATTTTTATGACTCGTTGGAGGAGTAAAATTGCAATCATAAAATTCTGGAATGGAGAAAATAAACCAAACGCCAACATCCGATGATCCACAGTAATGGTGGCGGCAATGGATTCGTAAATAACAGGGAGAGAGAGAGAGAGAGAGAGAGAGAGAGAGAGAGAGAGAGAGAGAGAGAGAGAGAGAGAGAGAGAGAGAGAGAGAGAGAGAGAGAGAGAGAGAGAGAGAGAGAGAGAGAGAGAGAGAGAGAGATACATAGCCACCAAGAAAGCCAGACAGTGAGCCACTAAGCCACTCCCATGATTCACTCCTCATACCAATCGACAAAAAAGTCAATAAGTCAATCGTCAGCCTTCACTTATATAATTCTCCCAAAATTCAGTCACCCAGTTAACCCAGTCACCCAGTTAACCACATACACAGGAACACAGCCAGCTACTAATCCACCAAAATTAGCTAGTCTCTCAACCTTGCATCCATCCTTCCAGCCATCCAACTCAATTATCCCCCTCCTCCATTATTCACCTAACCATTCCTCCAGCCAACCAGAGATCTAACAGACCAGAATA
>JACEEZ010016126.1:265000-277500 GCA_016584305.1 Chionoecetes opilio | reverse complement strand
CTCCTCACTCCACCACTGCCACTGCCGCCTCCTCCTCCTCCTCCTCCTCCTCCTCCTCCTCCTCCTCCTCCTCCTCCTCCTCCTCCTCCTCCTCCACCGCCTCTTCTTCTTCCTCCTCCTCCAAACCCACCAGTATATCCAGTTTAAACATATACCTCAACAGAGACTAATGTAAAGCTCATGAAGAATCACTGGAGCTTCGTTTGTCTTCCTTTCATGGACTCATTACATCACTGTTATGAAGATTACAGCTGCAGGGTTCTTCATAAAACCTTGGATCAAGCATAAACACCAGGAGAGGGAAGAGGAGGAGGCATGGAGGAGGGAAGGGAAGTTAGAGGACAGTGAATTGAAGGGAAGGAGGCATGGAGGAGGGAAGGGAAGGCAAGAGGAAGGTGAATAGCAAAATAAAAGGAAGGAGGAAGGAATAGATAGATGGAGGAGGTATTGGAAAGACAGGACGGTGAAAAACAAACTAAAAGAAGGAAGAAGGAAGGAACAGATAGATGGAGGAGGTATTGGAAAGACAGGGGACGGTGAATAGCAAAATGAAAGAATGAAGAAGGAAGGAATGAATAGATAGAAGAGGGAGGGGAAAAGACAGAGGACAGTGAAAGAAAATGAAAGAAGGAAGGGAGAATAGGAATGATGATGGGATGAAAGAAGAGAGGAATGGGTTAAGCAGGACGAAAAAGCGAAATGAGAGGAAGGTGAGGAAAATGGGGAGAGGGGAAAGAGAAGGAGAAGTGTGGAGAAGGGGAAAGAGCTAAAGGGGATGGAGGGTGAAAAGGTGTGTGTATATAGAAGAAGGGCAAGGTAATGGGGGAAAGAATGGGGAGTTTAAAGGGGAAGGCGTGGAGGACCTAGAAGAATGGGGTCTTGCGTAATAAATAAAGGGACTAAAGGGGTATGGATGGGACAAGGGGAGGAACAAATGCTTGAAAAAAATGTGAGAAGGACAACGAGAGAGTTAGCTTAGGTGGTGCGTGAGGGAAAAAAGAGTACAAAGAGATAGAGAGGTGGGGTGTTGGGGGAATGGGTGAGGGAGGGATGAGAGGAAGTTAGGGGGGGCAAGGGGCCAGGGGGAAATGGAGGGGGGAAGGGGTTGAGGCAGCAGACCAAGCCATAAAAATACTCACCAGGTAGCAAATAAAGGGACACAGCAAAACAAATAAAGAGAAATGGAGAAAGCAAACACAGGAAGAAAAGATATTCATGTTTACAAATGTCACGAACAAAACATTAGACAAACGAAGAGCATAAATGTATATACACGGTTGAAGAGAGAGAGAGAGAGAGAGAGAGAGAGAGAGAGAGAGAGAGAGAGAGAGAGAGAGAGAGAGAGAGAGAGAGAGAGAGGAGAGAGAGAGAGAGAGAGAGAGAGAGAGAGAGAGAGAGAGAGAGAGAGTTATAATGGTGTAATAATACGTACTTAACACCTTTGCATCACACTGCTATATAATTTTTGTTAACTCTCCTACGTTTCTATCTGTACCATTCTGCGTCCAACATATATCGAGTACTTTTTTTTCTTTTGTACCTATCCAAGGACTGACCAAGAGCAAAAAATAAAAAGTAACCATATAAGCCTGTCGAACTTTTTTTTTTTTTTTTTTTTTTTTTCATATCCAAGGACTGGCCAAGGGCAAAAAATAAAGATGAAAAAAAATGAACTTTTCTTTTACATATCAAAAACTGGTCAAGGGCAAAAAAAAAAAAACTTACTTTTTTTCATTTTTTTACGTATCCAAGGACTGACCAAGTAGAAATGATAATAAAAGATAACAAAACACCTGCTTAACTACCACAGTACATGACTATCTACACTTTCTCCTTCCCTTCCCGCCACGCTAACCCCATGTTATCACGAGTGCGTAGAAAAGAGGCCAGACTCGACGCAGTGTGAAAAATAAATGAAAAGAGATGGAAAACGGAAGAAGAAAAACAGTGTTGCCATCTAATAAAATAAAAGAGAAAGAAAAGAAGGAAAACAGTGTTGCCACCTAATAAAAGAAGAAAGAAAAGTAAGAAAAACAGTGTTGCCACCACGAAACACCACCATGCGAAAGAAAAGAATAAAACAGTGTGGCCAGCTAATAAAAGAAAAGAGAAAGAAAAGAAAAAAACAGTGTTGCCACCGCGAAACAAGCACCTGGCGCCACCGATAACGCCTCGCACAGCCATGACACCCGCAGCCGTCCATAAAGCCGATTTACACGAGGGCGGCGAGTGGCGTGGTGGGAAAGAAAGAAAGGCTTTGATCCACCACCACCACACAACAAAACCTCCCACCACCACTGCCTCCCCGTGACTCAAAAAAAAAAAAAAAAAAAAAAAAAAAAAAAAAAAAAAAAGGCCCGGTTAAAAAAAAAAAAAAAAAAAAAAAAGGCCCGGTTAAAAAAAAAAAAGAAAAAAAAAAGATGATAAACTAGCCTTAAAAAAAAAAAAAAAAAAAAAATGGGGTCACGTAGGTCGCCACCGTCGCCTAGGTCATGACCACACGTCGTCTTTCGCCTCTGTTTGTTCCGTGACTCAAAAAAAAAAAAAAAAGTCAAGGTAGCGTTATGGAAAAACTAAAAAAATCAAAAAAAAAAAAGGGTACAAAGAATAAAAAAAAGCGAAGGGAAAAAAAAAAAAAGCGAAGGGAAAAAAAAAAAAAAGTCTCTTATATTGTAGTGTCATGTCCTTCGCGTGTGTTAAGCCACCCAGGACATGAACACCCTCGGCATGAAAAGACTCGCCACTGCTGCTGCTGCTGCTACCAACAACGACGCACCAGGACTATAAGGCGAGGCGGCGATTTAACATGAATAATGAGGACACCTAAATAACTCTATAAGACACACAGCTCCTACAGGTACAAGGTGAGTGACGGGGTGCGCAACAAACTAACGGTCCTAACCACACACCTGTACAACACCTACCACACACCTGCCACAACACCTACCACACACCTGCCACAACACCTACCACACACCTGCCACAACACCTACTACACACCTGCTACAACACCTACCACACACACCTGCCACAACACCTACCACACACGGCACAACAAACACCTATCAACACCTGCTTACAACAACCTACCAAAACCTGCTACAACACCTAGCCACACCTGCCACAACACCTACCACACACACCTGCTACATACCTACCTACAAAAAACCTGCACAAACTGCTACCACACACACCTACTACACACCTGCTACAACACACCTGCTACACACACACACACACACACCTGCTACAACACACCTGCTACACACACACACACACACACACACACACACACCTACCACAACACCTACCACACACCTGCTACAACACCTACCACAAACCGCCACAACACACACACACCTACCACACACACCTGCTACAACACCTACCACACACCTGCTACAACACCTACAACACACCTGCTACACACACACACCCACCTACCACAACACCTACAACACACCTGCTACACACACACACACACACCTACCACACACCTGCTACAACACCTACCACACATACCTTTAACACCTATAACCAAAAGCAATGTTAACAAACCCAAAAAATGCTCAAATAAGAAACAAAAATTAAAGTTACGACATAATTTCCTTTTGATAACGCACACACACAAAAACTTCCCCCAATAAAAAAACACTTACCTTTGCGATAAGCAGCGGAGGGCGTGGCACTTAGACAACAGGCGAGGAGGGCGAGGAGGCGTGCGGGCGTGGGTGACATCGTGGGAGGCGTGGGTGTGGGTTCTGAGGGATTAGCGACGCACAGGTAAACACACGCACACACGCACAGGTAAGTAAGATCCTCCAAACTGTCTTCAATGCACTTTCAGATGTTGTTTGTGTGTCTGTAACAAGTTCTCCTTTTACGATGTCGTTTGTGTGCCTGTTACAAGTTCTCTTCTTGATGTAACACAGGTAAACACACACACACACACGCACAGGTAAGGTCGAAACTGTCTTCAATGCAATATACGATGTTGTTTGTGTCTGTTACAAGTTCTCTTTCTTACCACGGCCTCTCACAGACTCTTCTTTATGTGTTCTTGAGCGAGGGCGTGTGTGTAGGGAGGACAGAGGCGTATGGGCGTGTGGGTTTGTCATTCATAGCGTTGTGGGCGTGGATTTATTCACTGACAGGGAGAGCAACGACCTCCATGGCATATATAATTTCTTGAGGTTGCAGGATGTTTGCGTGCGTGTCGTAAGCCAAGCAATACAAATCCATATGAAAAAGTTATCACACAATTTCCCTTTCACTTTGTTGTTTCTTCTTCCAATACCGCTTTTATCGTGAATTTCCCACACGCAATTGTTGTCTGTCGAGCGTTTATTTCTCAAGCATTAGTCACCGGCGCTCGCTCTTCGGCTTCGGTTCCTCGCCTCGCCATTAAACGCTTGAAACACTCATGAAAAAGGCAACGCATCACTGTCACCCCACAAGCGAGAAACGAACAATCTTTCGCAAGAATTTCCTCGAAATGTTTGCGAAGTGTTGGCTGCTGGTGGGTGAGTGGTAAGTTGGCTGTCTTTCCCTTGCCTCTTCTGTTTCCTCCTCCTCCTCCTCCTCCACCGTCTTCTTCTCCTCCTCCTCCTCCTCCTCCTAGCCTCTCCACCACTCCTCCATGTCCTCGAGCAAGAGACCCACTAGTTGGCAGACACCATTTTCACACTACATTTTTTTTGTCGAGGACACAACTCGGGATGCTTCACGCTATAATTGTAGTATTTATCTTTTAAATATTTCTTCTTCCTCCTTCTCCTCTTCTTGCCGCTTTAATAAGTAGTTTATGTTGCTTTAATAAGTAGTTTAGTCACCTCGCATCAGGGTATTGACGCCTGGTGGGTGGGGTGGGGAGGGGAGGGGGGTGAAGGGCCGACCACAGAGCTAATACACGATCCAGACACGTCGCGCCCTCACGCCCACTGGCCAATCACGAGGGGCTTCTCTAGATCCATGGGGCCTTCACGTGCTGCCCATACAGAGACGACTGTTTCAATATTTATACTCAGTGTGACATATATAGTGCCCACATGTGTTATATTATCTATTATTTTCTAGTACCTTAAGTTTATTCCCTCATGTCTATATACTGTGTTGTTATTGTTGTTGTTGTTGTTGTTTTTCTTGTATACCTTCGGGTGAGAATAACATTATTAATATTAGGTATTATATAGGTGTTGAGTTACTAAGAACAGCCTATATATAGTGTCCTTCAGAGGGGGTGATGGCATGAGAGGTGTTGCCAGGCGATCAGTGTGGAGGTCGTAGTGAGGCGTGTGATCTGATACGCCTTAATTAGTGAGGCTTTAGTTCCCCGCTGCCCTGGAGGTTTCTCACACATCATTAATAGATTCACTCTTAAGGTTCCAAGGAGCAGAAACTCAACAACACTCGTATGAATTTTACAGGAACTACCACGTGTATAGGTCTCACGGCTTATTGTAGCTTCCTTATTTATGTTCTTATGTTCTTAATGGCCTCTAAGCAGCGAGTATTTTTCCAACGTCGCCTCAGGTAGGATGGTTCCAAGGATCACCACCGCCTGTCAACACTCAAGTGGCCTCTGATGATTATTCTGACGTACTTTTCTGTGCAGAGTATTTTTTCGACGTTTCCTCAGGTGGGAATTCAAATCAATGGTCTGTGTTTAACTTAACTTCGCACCGGATAATTCAGTGGTGGTTTGACATTTTTTCTCTTGTTGGTTCCAAAGAGGAGCAATTCAAACAACACTTCAAGTGGCCTCCGAACAGAGTTTTTGTGCAAGGATCCAAATCAATGGCCTGTGTTTAACCTTCGCTGCGGATCATTCAATGGTGGTTTGACATTTTTTCTCTCGTTGGATCTACGTGTACCATCAATTCCCAAGGCAGGTGTCATGTTGGTGAGAGCATTTAACAAGTTTCTGAGTTCCTGAAACTGCTACTAAAACGACCAATCCGGTAGACAGGACTAAAAGGTACGCTTGTCTTTTGATTTTTCTGGTGTCGCTCCTCTCGAAAATCGCAGCCGCAGGGTAGGTGACGTCTGTGCTCTTAGGTGGTAACCCTGTCTCCTCCTTCAGGGCATCGCTAATGATCCTCGCCACCACAGCCTGCAGGAGAAAGAGGAAACAAGAAGCATTATTAACTATTAAGAAGAAACAGCAAGAATTATTTATTAGTAGGAAGAAACAACAAGAATTATATCTATAATTATTAAGAAGGAACAGCAAGAATTATTTATTATTAAGAAAAAACACCAAGAATGATTTCACTGCCCTGGTTTCTACTTCTACCTGTATATACTCTGTCACTTAAAAGTCAGAGGTCATAATAGAGAAAGGGTTTATAATAGAGAAAAATGTTATGTCAGAGGTTATAACAGAGGAAGATGGATAGAAGGGTAGGCAGGATGATAATGGATGATTAACACAAATGAAAGAAAAGTATTTTATAATTATGTGCTATTTATGAGGTAAAAATCTGAGAGAGAGAGAGAGAGAGAGAGAGAGAGAGAGAGAGAGAGAGAGAGAGAGAGAGAGAGAGAGAGAGAGAGAGAGAGAGAGAGAGAGAGAGAGAGAGAGAGAGAGAGAGAGAGAGAGAGAGAGAGAGAGAGAGAGAGAGAGGAGAGAGAGAGAGAGGAGAGAGAGAGAGAGAGAGAGAGAGAGAGAGAGAGAGAGAGAGAGAGAGAGATTAATGTTGCAAGTTGGAATAGATGGATCAGGAGCAAAGATTTTAATGATGTTGACCTTCCCCGACACACACAAAGCCGCCCCTCAGGTCTTTGCTGCACTGATTGGTATATTTTCCTTAGGCTTAATACGAAACCAGGTCAATGATGATGAGAAAACACAGTGAAAATATGATGGAAAAGCAATAAACTCATCAGAAATTCAAAAACTGACTGTAAATTTTGAGTGCCATATGAGACAAAGAGCCAATTTCTGTCGCCCTCAAAGGCTCCAGTTAATATAGTGAAGCATAAACAAATATTTATGGACACTCTGCCTCAGAAAATCCTCTTTAATTGACGCCTGTAATTGTTTCCTATAATGGGTTACCAAATGTGAGGCCATAAAAAAAAGCAATGAAAATGGAGCACGTTCTTGAATACGGGCCACACAAGATTATAGTGTCATTAATAGCCTTCACACCCATTGCCAGGACCGATATGTGAGATTAAAGACCATCTCACACACACTCACGCACATACACCACACACACACACACACACACACACACATGCACACACACACACACACACACGCACACACACAGCTGCCATTCACTAACCCAAAAAACATTTATCCTGACACTGAACAGGCAAATGAAGGTTATAAGAGCAAAACATGACACTTAAAAATGAGCACACACACACACACACACACACACACACACACACACACACACACACACACACACACACACACACACACACCACTACAACTGCCATTTACTATCGTCTATTCTTATTTACAAGGCGTAAATTACATTTGTATTAAGGTCTCATGCTAAAAATTACGCCTATGTTTACCTGATAATAGGGTTAACTATGATAAAATACAACTGAAATTTAGAAGAAGCGTAGTATTCCCTTCTCCTGGCATCCAATATCAGTCAGTAAGCAGCAAGGGGGCAGGATTTTTCACCTCGTAAAAAAAATAGGGTTTAACAAAAAAAAATCTTATCCTGATACAGAGAGAGAAGAGAGAAGAGAGAAGAGAAGAAGAAGAAGAAGAAGAAGAAGAAGAAGAAGAAGAAGAAGAAGAAGAAGAAGAAGAAGAAGAAGAAGAAGAAGAAGAAGAAGAAGGAGAAGGCAAGAGAAGGTTATAAGTGAAAAGTAAGACACAATTAAGAGGCAACAATTTAAGAGTGAGAGGAGAATTTAAAAGTTTACACACACACACACACACACACACACACACACACACACACACACACACACACACACACACACACACACACACCTCGTGCCGGGTTTTTTTTTTCTTTTCAAGGATTTCTTATTATTTCGTTCGCTTCGACATATATTGTTGAAGTAATATAATAATTCACAGGTTGAAATAAAGTTTGGTTCCTATATTTTGTTTTGTTTTGTTGCATTAAACTTTGATGTAATAAATTGTTGTGTGTGTGTGTGTGTGTGTGTGTGTGTGTGTGTGGGGTGTGTGTGTGTGTGTGTGTGTTGTGTGTGTTGTGTGTGTGTGTGTGTGTCTGTGTGTGTTGTTGTCTGTGTCTGTCTGTCTGTCTGTGTGTGTGTGTGTGTGTGTGTTGTGTGTGTTGTTGTTGTTGTGTGTGTGTGTCTGTGTGTGTGTCTGTGTGTTGTGTGTCTGTCTGTCTGTCTGTCTGTTGTCTGTCTGTGTGTGTGTGTGTGTGTGTGTGTGTGTGTGTGTGTGTGTGTGTGTTGTGTTGTCTGTGTGTGTGTGTGTGTGTTGTGTGTGTGTGTGTGTGTGTGTGTGTGTGTGTGTGTGTCGAGAGTGGTGTGTTATGTGGTAGTGTGTGTGGATGTGTGTGAGTGGAGATGGTGAGTAGAGAAGAGAGAGTAGAGAGAGAGAGAGAGAGAGAGAGAGAGAGAGAGAGAGAAGAGAGAGAGAGAGGAGAGAGAGAGAGAGAGAGAGAGAGAGAGAGAGAGAGAGAGAGAGAGAGAGAGGAGAGAGAGAGAGAGAGAGAGAGAGAGAAAGGGAAAGAGAGAGAGAGAGAAAAACCCCAGAGGCAGACAGATAAAGACAAACAAACGGAGGTTTTTTGTCTTTCACACGGTCTTGTTCCTTCGTTTCGTTCCCATTATTGATCTTTCGTCTATTTTTCATCGCTTATTGACCACACACACATCTACTCCTCTCCTACACATCATCCCCACAACCCACACTACCTCCATCCTCCTCACACGCGTTTCTGGTCCATATATTTTTACATTTCCTCATTCTTGATCTCCTCTCCCTCTATATAGTTTCGATCTTATTTTGATCAATCTTAGACACCAATATTTTTTTCGGTCTCATCTGACGGCGAACAACACATCTCTCTCTCTCTCTCCTCTCTCCTCTCCCTCTCATCTCTCTCCTCTCCCACCCCATCTCTATCTCGTCCTTTTTCTCTCTACTCTCTTCTTTCATCCTCTCTCTCCTCTCTTCTTCATCACAGACACCAATTCACATATCGTAAAGCAATTTGGTGTATGTGACTGGTTGCTGGGGGAAAATTATAATCGTTACTGCACTCTACTCCTCTCTCTCTCTCTCTCTCTCTCTCTCTCTCTCTCTCCTCTCTCTCTCTCTCCTCTCCCCGTTCCTCTCTCGTCTCATCGTGCTATCTCTCTCTCTCTCTCTCTCTCTCTCTCCTCCTCTCTCTCTCTCTCTCTCTCCTCGTCTCTCTCTCCTCTCTCTCTCTCTCAGACACACCAGCATTCACATACCTAAGAATTCAGTGTGTGTGTCGACTCACAGCCCCGGGACAGATGCCTTAAAGAGCGGACAAGTGAGACTATTGGAGAACATACCATGGGGACGAAGAGAAAGACAGGTAAAAGGCAGGCATTGTGAGAGGGGGCGAGAGAAGACTGACAGAGGAGAGAAGGGGGATAGACACACACACACACACACACACACACACACACACACACACACACACACACACACACACACACACACACACACACATACACATACACACACACAGGCCGTAATGGAGCAAGGGAGTTTTCGTCTAGTAAGCAGAATTAACGGGAAAGGAAAACATAGCGTGCAGGTGAAAAGGGATAAAGAAGAGAAGGGCATGAACAATAGCGGTAAGGAAGGAAGGGGCGATAAAATAGGGATTTGTGGAGATTGTGGGATCAAGGGAGACGTAATGGTAATGTAGGGTGTTTGTGCAGAGGTAGATACACTTTATATAAGAGGGGATATATGGACGAAAAGGGAGGATGCCAGGGTAGAATGAAAGAGGAGAGAGAAAAAGTGACGAAAAGATGCCAGAGTAGGAATGGAAGGAGAAAAAGTGACGAAAAGGATGCCAGAGTAGGAATGGAAAAGGAGAAAAAGTCACGAAAAGGATGCCAGAGTAGGAATGGAAGAGGAGAAAGTCACGAAAAGGATGCCAGAGCAGGAATGGAAGAGGAGAAAGTCATGAAAAGGATGCCAGAGTAGGAATGGAAGAGGAGAAAGTCACGAAAAGGATGCCAGAGTAGGAATGGAAAAGGAGAAAAAGTCACGAAAAGGATGCCAGAGTAGGAATGGAAGAGGAGAAAAAGTCACGAAAAGGATGCCAGAGCAGGAATGGAAGAGGAGAAAAAGTCACGAAAAGGATGCCAGAGTAGGAATGGAAGAGGAGAAAGTCACGAAAAGGATGCCAGAGCAGGAATGGAAGAGGAGAAAGTCACGAAAAGGATGCCAGAGTAGGAATGGAAGGGAGGAAAAAACACAGGGTGGAAGGAGAACATAGAATATAAAGGGAATATAAAGTGATGAAAGGATGCTAGGTAGGAATGGAAGAGGGGAAAAAGCATAGGGTGGAAATAGAGGGGAAAAAGATGGAAGGGAGGGGGGTACAGGTGAGGATTTGCGGGTGTTAGGAGATCCATCAGGCTATCACGACGGTAAACATTGTGTGGAAGAGGGGTAAGGGAGAGTTGTTGGTGATGGTGTTGGTGGTGTTGTTGTTGTTGGTGGTGGTGGTGGTGTTGGTGGTGGTAGTGGTGGTGATGGTGGTGGTGTTGGTGTGGTTGGTGGTGTTGTTGTTGTTGGTGGTTGGTGGTGGTGGTGGTGCTGTTGTTAATGGTGGTTGGTGGTGGCAGTGGTGTTGTTGTTGTTGTTGTTGTGTTGTTAATGGTGGTTGGTGGTGGTGGTGGTTGGTGGTGGTGGTGGTGGTGGTGATGGTAGTGGTGATGGGTGTTGGTGAGGTAATGGAGTAAGCATGACCTCACCCAAGCTTCACAAACTACCTTCATAACTTTAAGAACAATGGCTTTCCAGGAGTCATTGGTTGTTAAAGTAATATTTCTCTCTCTCTCTCTCTCTCTCTCTACTCTCTCCTTCTCTTCTCTCTCCTCTCTCTCTCTCTCGTCTCTCTCTCTCTCTCCTCTCTCTCTCTCTCTCTCTCTCTCTCTCTCTCTCTCTCTGTTTATCATTTTACACGTACGTAACACTAAATATCTAAAAAATCGGACACTTTCTCAGGTTCTCAGAATATGTTTACAGCCTCTAATATAACTTTCCTTTCATCCTTACAATCCCTAAGCTAATCTTTTCCTTCTTTACGTTCAATCTCTGCTTCGTCGTCCTCAACATCATATTAAAAGACCCCCCTTCTCTCTCTCTCTCTCTTCTCCTCTCTCTCTCTCTCTCTCTCATCTCTCTCTCTCTCTCTCTCTCCTCTCTCTCTCTCTCTCTCTCTCTTCTCTCTCTCTCTCTCTCTTCCTTTACGTTCAATCTCTGCTTCGTCTTCTTCAACATCATATTAAAAAGACCCCCCTTCTCTCTCTCTCTCTCCTCTCGTCTCTCTCTCTCTCTCTCTCCTCTCTCTCTCTCTCTCTCTCCTCTCTCTCTCTCTCTCTCCTCTCTCTCTCTCTCTCTCTCTCTCTCTCTCTCTCTCTCTCTCTCTCTCTCCTTTTCGTTCAATCTCTGCTTCGTCGTCTTCAACATCATATTAAAAAGACTCCCCTTTCTCTCTCTCTCCTCTCCTCTCTCCTCGTCTCCTCTCTCTCCCTCTCTCTCTCCTCTCTCTCTCTCTCTCTCTCTCTCTCACTCTCCTCCCATAGCTCCTCAAAAGCGTCCTTTCTGCCCGTTCTTCCACATCATATTAAAAAGACTCTCTCTCTCTCTCTCTCTCTCTCTCTCTCTCTCTCTCTCTCTCCTCTCTCTCTCTCTCTCTCTCACACCCCTCCCATAGCTCCTCAAAAGGGTCCTTTCTCCCCGTTCTTCCACAGTCAAAGCGTCAAATTTCACCCGGCGTTATAAAGGAAGGGATAAAAATAAGCCTCTTCGTCCCGGCCACCTTCAGGAGTCAAGTGCTCATTGATTACCGATGTAGGGGAGTCCTCAAGATCCGTGAGAGTGTGTGTGTGAAGGGTGTTGAGAGAGAGAGAGAGAGAGAGAGAGAGAGAGAGAGAGAGAGAGAGAGAGAGAGAGAGAGAGAGAGAGAGAGAGAGAGAGAGAGAGAGAGAGAGAGAGACACTAACGTGGTATTTCGCATATCATGACATTCAGCTTTTCATATATCTATATCCTCGCTTGGCCTTGTTATTTCTAGATCGTTATCGCAACGGTGGGCTTCACTGATGTGTTTTTTATCCACTAACTATTTCAACTCCAATTTTTATGTAGTTTAACTCCATGCTAGCTTTCCTGTTAATATTTAAAAAAAAGTTTATATATTTATCAAAGTTCCCCCATTCCCTCTCAGTCACATGAACTTATATAAGAAAAAGAAAACGAGACAAAACGTTATTGACAAACACGATATTCACAATAGACGTGCTACATACAAGGCCAAGAAAGGAAGGTC
>JACEEZ010016126.1:245000-260000 GCA_016584305.1 Chionoecetes opilio | reverse complement strand
CATCCCTGGCATTTAGCGACACAAACACAAGGCAGTAAAGAATGTATCATCAAAGTGTTTCGTTAATATGACAGCTTAGGGGACATTAATAAAATTCCCCCGTGGGGTTTGTGTAAACAATAGAAAAACCGCGGGCCAAGAAAAAACGAGAAAAATAGAGAGAGAGAAAAGAGAGAGAGAGAAAAAGAAAAGAGAGATAAAAGAGGGGAGAAAAAAAGGAAAAAGAGAGAGAGAGAGAGGGGAAAGAAAAGAAAAGAGAGAGAGAAAAGGAAAGAAAAAAGACAAAGACTGCCCAAAAAATTATTAACAGAGAGAGAGAGAGAGGGAGAGGGGAAGAGTGGGAGAGAGGGGAGAGAAGGGGAGAGAGAGAGAGAGAAAGAGAGAGAGAGAGCGAAAAGGGGCAGAGAAGAGAGAGAGAGAGAGAGGGGAAGAAGAGAGAGAGAGGGGAGAGAGAGAAAAGAGAGAAGGAGAGTAATAGAAAAAAGACTAAAACATAAATATTAAAAAGAGGGGAAGAGAGAGAAGGGGAAGAGAGAGAAAAAAAAAGGAGAGAGGGGAAGAGAGAAAGAAGAGAGAGAGAGAGAGAAAAGAGAGGAGAGAGAGAGAGAAGAGAGAAAGAAAAGGGGAGAGAGAGAGAAGAAGAAGAGAGAAAAGGGGAAGAGAAATAAGAAAAGACTGACAAAAAATATTAACAGAGAGAAGAGAGGAAAAGGGGAAAGAGAGAGAGAGAGAGAGAGAGGAAGAGAGAGAAGAGAGCAAAGAGAGAGGAGAAGAGAGAGAAGGGGAGGGGAGAGAGAGAAGGAGGGTAGAGAGAGAGAGGGGAAGATAATGGGTAATAAGCCCCAAGACGGGGCCTTAAAAAATATAAAGAGAGAGAGGAGAAAAAAAAAAAAAACAAACTGCCAAAAATTTTAAAGGGGGGCGAAAACAAAAAAAGGGGTTTAAATGAAACTTGGGAAAGGGAGGATCTTGGGCCTTGTGTGGGGTGGAAAAAACCTTTTTTAAAAACAGACCCCAAATGTTCAGATAAAACGATAGACGGGACAAAAACCAAAACACAGACACACACACACACACCCCAAAAACACACCCCCACCACACACACAACCCCCAAAAACCACACACCCCACACACACACACATACAGAAAACCCACCCCCCACAAAACACAGACAGATAGACAACACAGACTCAGACAGCAGGAAACCCGACATTAAACAAATACCAAAACTGAATAAAAAGCTTTCTGGAATACAAATAAAGAAAACAAAATTTGGGGGAAAAAAAAGGGAAAAATACCCCCCCCCCACAACACAAAGTAAAAAAGTTTGCCCCCAATTTTAAAAAAAACTAAAAAAAAATAGTCGGGAAAAAAAAAAAAAAAAAAAAAAAAAAAAAAAAAAAAAAAAAAAAAAAAAAAAAAAAAAAAAAAAAAAAAAAAAAAAAAAAAAAAAAACGATCTCTCACTTTTGGGGGTCAGATTCTAAAAAAACAGGAGAAAGGGAAAAAGAAAGATACAAAAATTGGGTTAAAAAAAAAAAAAAAAAATCAAACCATACCCACCACCACATCCAAATAAAAAATAAAAAGTACTAAAGATTCCCGGGGTTCAAAACAAAAACTAAAAAAAAAAAATAGTGGGAATTATATATAAAAAAAAAAAAAAAAAAAAAAAAAAAATTTGGGGTCAAAAACTTTTTTGGGGTCGATTATAAAAAAGCAGGATTTCCTATCACGGGGGCCAAAACACAGGTAATGGTCAGGTTTAAGGGGGAAGTAATGGTCGGGGCACTCCCCCTATGTCCTGGGTTTAAAGGTCACCCACCTTTACACGTGTGGCACGAGGGGCGATAACACATAAAAAAAGGATTACGCGATAACAAAACCCCGATTTCGGGCACAAGGGAGGCAAGTTGTTTTTCAGTACTAAAGCCTTTTGTGTTAAAATGAGGGCAATCTCTTTTCCCCCCTCCCCCTCCCTTCTCCTTTTTCTCTCACCCTTTTCCCTTTTCTCTTTTCCCCCTCCTCATGGTTTTCTCTTTTCCCCCTCTCTTTTCTCTCTCCCCTCCCCGTCTTTTCCCCTCCTTTCTCTCTCCCCATTTTCCCCCTCTCTCTCCCCCTCTCCCCTCTCTCCCCTCCCCCCCCTCTCTCCCCACCCACCCAAAATAAGGCCTTCCCCCTTTCTAGTCTTTTATTTTTTTTCCCCCTTTAAAAAAAGACTTTACACCCGAAAAAAAAAAAGACAAAAAAAAAAACCCAAAAAAGCCTATTCATTTGTGTTGGGGTGTGTGGGTTGTTGTGGGGTGTGTGTGTGTGTGTGTGTTTTGTGTGTTGTGTGTGTGTGTGTGTGGGGTTTTGTGTGTGTGTGTGTGTGTGTCGCATTAAAAAAAAATAAAAATAAAAAAAAAATTGGGTTTTAAAAACAAAGAACCCCCCCCCAAAAACCCTCTCTCTCTTTTCCCCCATCCCCCTCCCTCCCTTTTCCTCTCTCTCTCTCTCTTTTCTCCCCTCTCCCTCTCTCCTCTCTCTCCTCTCTCTCTCTCTCCACCTACTTCGAAGGACCACCACTCACCGCCCCTTCCATCAATAAGAAAAGGCGCTTGGCATTCATAAGCCTTTTCATATCATCCTCTCCATCGATTCTACTTTTTATGAACTTGAAAAGGCTCCTTATTCTCTTTTCTTCCAATGCTGATTCACTGATTTCCAAATGATGATGCACCTCCTTCCCATTCTCCCTCTACCACTACTGCTGCTACATCAATACCGATATCAATACTGCTACAACTGCAACTACTACTAATACGGGTCCTGCTGCTATAAAGACAACACAACAAAAGCAGAGACGTTAAATTAGGGAGAAAAAATGTACACGTAAGCGACCAATAATGTATAACGACCAATAACTTCTTCGGTCCTGTTCCTTCGTTCCTACATCAGTAATGATATCAATACAGCTACTACTAAACCTATTATTACGGGTCCTGGTGTTACAAAGACAACAAAACAATAGCAATACTAGACGCTAAATGAGTTCCAAAAAAAGAACGTAAGCACAGGTATGCAAGACGAACAATCACTTCTTCGTTGCTATTCTGAGAAAGAAGAAGAAGAAGATGAAGAAATAGTACGGGAAATAAATTAGGGAGAACAATAAGTATAGGTAAGCACAGGTATGCAGGACGACTAGTCACTTTTTCGTTGCTGTTCCCAGAAAGAAGAAGAGGAAGAAGAGGAGGAGGAGGAATAGTAAGAGGAAAAAGAGTAAGAGGAGGAAGAGAAAAGGGGCAGCAAGGGAGAAATAACAACAATCATCGACGAATAATAACTTTTTCGTTCCTGTTCCCAGAAAGAAGAGGAGGAAGAAGAGGAGGAAAAGAAAGAAGAGGTAGAAGAGGGGAAGAGGTAGAAAGGAGGAGGAGGAGGAGGTAGAGAGAGGAGGAGGTAGAGGTAGAGGTAGAGGAAGAGGAGGAAGAGGAAAAGGGGCAGCAAGGAAGAAGTAACAACAATCATCGACGAATAATAACTTTTTCGTTCCTGCTCCCAGAAAGAAGAGGAGGAAGAAGAGGAGGAAGAGGAAGAGGAAGAGGAGGAGGAAGAGGAGGAAAAGGAGGAAAAAGAAGAAGAGGTAGACAAGGAGGAAGAGGAAAAAGGGGCAACAAGGAAGAAGTAAGAATAACGAAGCAATATTAGAAGACCAGAAACAGTGTACAAGACATGATTAATAACTTAGCCATTCTAAGAGATAAGAAAAGGAAGAAGAAAAGGAAGAGGTAGACAAGGAGGAAGAGGAAAAGGGGCAACAAGGAAGAAGTGAGAATAACGAAGCAATATTAGAAGACCAGAAACAGTGTACAAGGCCTGATTAATAACACACTCCAAGTTAATCACACACCACCTCATCAGTAATACGCCGCACACCGCCCTGATGCAAACTCGTACCCAATATATCACGGGACCAAGAGCTATGATTTGAGTAATGGGCACCGTCATCTGTTTTCTCGGCAGGTCTTGATAGTAGTAGTAATAGCAAGTAATAGTGGTAGTAATAGGGAGGGCTAGATAGTAGTAGTAAAAGGAAGGGTTAGATAGTAGTAGTAATATGATAGGAAGTAATAGTAGTAGTAATAGGAGGTAATAGTAGTAGTAGTAGTAATAGCAGGTAATAATAGTAGTAGTAATAAGAGGAAGTAGTAGTAGTAGTAGCAGCAGGTCTCTCTCGGCCTTGGTAGTAGTAATAGGAGGTAATAATAGTAGTAGTAGTAGTAATAATAGGAGGTAATAGTAGTAGTAGTAGTAGTAGTAGTAGTAGTAGTAGTAATAGGAGGTAATAATAGTAGTAGTAGTAGTAGTAGTAGTAACAGGAGGTAATAATAGTAGTAGTAGTAGTAGTAGGAGGTAATAGTAGTAGTAGTAGTAGGAGGTAATAAGTAGAAGATAGAGGCCTTGCAGGGAGGTTACAGGTGGAGGGAAAGGAAAGGGTCAAGCAGGAGAAAAAAGAGATAGCAAGATATTGGAGCCAGAAAAGTATTTCCAGGTTGTAAGGGTGGACCATTAGACTATTTCAGGGAAAGCAATATTTAAGGGGTTATGACTAGATTAACCTCCTTGGTCCCAGAAGTATTTTCACATTTGTTCATTTTGCATTAACTATTCATGGATAATAAAGCATATTTTATACAGCAATGAACGATATGGGTGTCAAGGTAATTGGTAGATGTATGTAATTTTGAAATTATGGCAAAAAACAGATTTGAAAACAGAAAGGGAAGATAGGATCGTAAGGGTATTAAAGTATGGTATGGAAGTGAAGAAATGAGAGATTCATGGAGAAAAAAAGGGTTATGAAAAATTGAAAGGGACTAAAAGGAATATTAACTAGTAATATTAAAAACGTATGTCAATAAAAGTAAAAAATGCAAATATATGTATGTAAAGTGTGGGAAATTAAATTATACATCTATCTATCTATGCAGACTGTTACTACTGTATGAAAAGAGCTAAACAATAAAAGATTTATGTATTACCGTCCTACTCTTATATTAAAAACTGTATGTCAGTATAAGTAAAAAATGCAAATAAATGTCTGTAAAGTGTGGGAAATAAAGTTATCTATCTGTCGATCTATGCCGACTGTTCCTGGCTGTATGAAATGAGCTAATATAAATTTTTTCTCCGCAGGTTTCACTCATGTAATATTAAAAACGTATGTCAATAAAAGTAAAAAATGAAAATATATGCATGTAAATTGTGGTAAATTAAATTCTCTACCTGTGTTATTAATTTATCTATCTACTGTCACTGCTGTTTGAAAAGAGCTGAAATATGCATGATACATGTTATGACTAAATTGACTACACTCGCAACGCCACTATTACTATTGTAACATAACTTATGCATCAGATTCATGTATGTGTAAGTAATTGACATTTTTGAAATACTTATATGTATTTATTAGTTACAGTTACATCGAAAGTGACAGAGAAACAAATTGTAACTTATGATTGTTTTTATATTTCAGGGTAATTGTGGTAAGAGTGGTTACCTACAGTAAACCCTCTCTAAATCGAACCCGTATAATTCAAACTTCGGATAATTCGACCTGTTTCAGGCCAGTTCGAATTTTTCAATATCTTTCCATAATTCGAGCAAGTTTGAATCATCCTTAGCCTTACTAGTGGGAGTCCGACCTCTCCCATGCGGTGCGTGCCGCGGCTGCCATGCGTGACCTGACATATCATCATTTATAATTATCGTAAAAATACGATAGGTGGAGGAAGAAGGCGGGAGGGGGAGGAGGAAGAAGGGGAGAGGAGGAGGAAGGGGGGGAGGGGAAGGAGGGACGAGGAGGAGGAATGAGGGGAGATAGGGAGGAGAAGGAAGGAGGTGGGACAAGGAAGGGAGGAGAAGAAAGGGAGGAGGAAGAACTATATTTTTAAAGTATCCTTCGCTTTGTGTACAATCCTTCAGAGTCCTTCACGGGCCTCTTCGCTCCTTCACGCATCATACAGGAGTCATGGGAGGGCATTAGAAGTCCCACAGGATTGCTATAGTATTCTTAAGTTTTTAAAGTATTTTGACAATCGCATGGGTAGCTCAAATAGGGTTTAATAATAATAATACTAATACTGAAAATACTAATATTGATCGTTGTATTGAAGTAATGATTAATCTAGCAATTCCTATCATATTTATAGGTCTTGTAGTAAGTTTTGTCTAATTTGTGTTTTTTAAGGAATATCTGCAGGAATCATATCATTGTGAATTGGCTGAAATAGGGACTTATAATCATTGTAACTGAAAACTGACTCCAGATTCGTGTTCAGCATGCCCGATAACTGCTAGGAACTAATTTTCAAGAAAATCTATTTTTAAAAAAATATCGCAAATTTTGCAAGGGGTATGCCTTGATTTTTTTTTTAAATCACGTTTTTTTCAATAACTAAAAAACTATGGCAGATAAGTGCAATTTGTATAGAGAAGTAAATATGAAGTAGATCAAGGGTTATCATTTGGCGTAAAGCAAAACAATATTGATTGGTAAATAACCGAGAATTTTGCACATTCGTACATTTATACAAAATATCAATTTCTCGACAAACATGAGGTGTTGTGAGAAACCGATTACTGCATCATGTAGAACACGTCAAGATGAACCTTTGTTATATTATAAGATTTCTTCTACGACTCATAGTTTTGCGGAAAAATAACAAAAACCTATCGTCGTTAATTTTGGAATATTTTTGAGTAGCCAGAAATTCTAAAGTTTTTTTTTCGATAGATAATTGGAAATGCCGGGGATACAATTGTAGATCCATCCATTTACAATAACGTTTGATGTGTAAGTGTTGCTGTGTGAGAAGCAAGTTGTGAGTTGAACGCGTTATAGTAAATATATAAGTTTATAATTCAGAAACCGTTCATGATAGGTCAGTGCAGACGCAAGACCAGTGTTGCCACCTCAGTGTAGGGGAAGGGACTAACTCAATATGATTTTCACGCATAGTAATATATCATACTTCTAGTTTAAAGCAGTTTTACTTTGAAAATCGCAAGTTAGACTGAACCTAAGAACAAAAAATTGAAATTGTAACCCAGCATATTTTATTAACATCTACATGCATACATACATACATACATAGATACCTTAACATTCCATTATAATATCCCTCCATAAAAAAAAAAATAATACTCAAATTTCAAAGTATATAACTGCATTAAAAAAAACTGCTTTAAAAGTGAAATGGTGTGGCAATAAAAGAACTCTTGCAATATATAGAAAGGGTGAGAGAGAGACTTTTTTTTCCTCCTTGAATTTCTCATTTCCATCTTTCCTTCCTACCTACTTTACCCTCGTTTCCTTCTCTATACCCTCTATACATTCTCTTTTACCTCTTCTTTTCCCTTTAAATATTCCATAACCCATTTTTTCCCTCCTCGAATCTCTCATTTCCTTCTCTACTTCCTACTACTTTAACCTCTTTTCTTTCTATAATCCTTAATACATTCTATTTTACTTCTTCTTTTCCCTTTTAATATTCCATAACCCATTTTTTCCCTCCTCGAATCTCTCATTTCCTTCTCTACTTCCTATCTACTTTAACCTCTTTTCTTTCTATAATCCTTAATACATTCTATTTTACTTCTTCTTTTCCCTTTTAATATTCCATAACCCATTTTTTCCCTCCTCGAATCTCTCATTTCCTTCTCTACTTCCTACTACTTTAACCTCGTTTCCTTCTCTATACCCTCAATACATTATTTTTTACTTCTTCTTTTCCCTTTAAATATTCCATAACCCATTTTTTCCCTCCTCGAATCTCTCATTTCCTTCTCTACTTCCTATCTACTTTAACCTCTTTTCTTTCTATAATCCTCAATACATTCTATTTTACTTCTTCTTTTCCCTTTTAATCTTTCACAATCTTTTTTTTCCTCCTTGAAACAATCTCTCATTTCCTTCTCTCTCTTCTACCTATTTACCCTCTTCCATTTATTCCTTCTCAAATCCTCTATACATTATATTTGACCTTCTTTTCCCTTATAATCTTTCACAACTCTTTTTTTTCCTCCTTGAAACAATCTCTCATTTCCATCTCTCTTCCTACCACTTTACCCTCTACAAGCTTTTCCTTTTCTCTATCTCTCTATACGTTCTCTCATTTCCCTCTCTCCCTCCTACTTATTTAACCCCTTTACCTTCTCCCATCCTCAATACATTCTCTTTTACTATCCCCCTTTCTCGCTTTTTCACCCTTCCTTCAACCTGAGTGGTAGGCGGGAATGTGTATCTATCACGAGACACACCAACTATTTCACGGCTCCGGCCCTTCAGCACCCACCCGGCCAGCCCGTTACAGCCCCACCACCACTATTACAGGTCGTCCCCACTGTTATTTGGGGCCACACACCCAGATGTGCCACTGTCCTATACTACCACTACCCAGAACCCGTCCCCATCCCTTCCTGCTCCGTCCTTAGATACACTCACACACACACACACTCACACTCTGTCTGTCTGTCTGTCTGTCTGTCTGTCTGTCTGTCTGTCTCTCTCTCTGTCTGTCTGTCGCTCTCTTTCTGTCTGACTGTCTGTCGCTCTCTCTCTGTCTGACTGTCTCTCTCTCTCTGTCCTGTCTCTGTCTCTCTCTCTCTCTCTCTCTCTCTCTCTCTCTCTCTCTCTCTCTCTCTCTCTCTCTCTCTCTCTCTCCTCTCTCTACCCAGTATCCATCCCCATCCCTCCCTTCTCCGTTCTTGGATACTCTCTCTCTCTTGCACCTCTCTCTCTCTCTCTCTCTCTCTCTCTCTCTCTCTCTCTCTCTCTCTCTCTCTCTCTCTCTCTCTCTCTCTCTCTCTCTCTCTCTCTCTCTCTCTCTCTCTCTCTCTCCAGGTGTGGTGTATTGAAATGGCTGAGTGTTGGAGCTTCACACGCAAAGGATAAAAGGCAAGGAAGAAAAAAAGACCAGGTAAGTGATGCCTTTGTTTGTCGCTTTTGCACTTTTTTGAGGTCATAATAAACTTTAGACCAAAAAATAAAAATAAATAAAAATGTGTGAATAAACCTACAAAACAGAGAGAGAGAGAGAGAGAGAGAAGAGAGAAGAGAGAGAGAGGAGAGAGAGAGAGAGAGAGAGAGAGAGAGAGAGAGAGAGAGAGAGAGAGAGAGAGAGAGAGAGAGAGAGAGGAGAGAGAGAGAGAAGAGAGAGAGAGAGAGAGAGTTCTTTTCACTTATTAAATAGGAAACCCACTTCTGAGTATATTTTTGTTCATTTCAGAAATTCTTATGTGAAACGCGGGAGAGGAAATTTCATTAATTCGAAAATTAAATTGGACAGTTTAGTGAAGATGTGGAAATCCGGCCGAGATTTGTGCTATTTGCTCAATCCGTGTGTGCGTGGAGGAGAGAGAGAGAGAGAGAGAGAGAGAGAGGAGAGAGAAGAGAGAGAGAGAGAGAGAGAGAGAGAGAGAGAGAGAGAGAGAGGAGAGAGAAAAAAAATCTAAGGACGGAGAAGGAAGGGATGGGAGGGGTAGTTGAGAGAGAAAAGAGAGAGAGAGAGAGAGAGAGAGAGAGAGAGAGAGAGAGAGAGAGAGAGAGAGAAGAGAGAGAGAGAGAGAGAGAGAGAGATTTGAAGGTGGGTGGAATGGCACAAAGCAAACACCGACGACACAAAATAACTTTCACAATAAACACATCATTTTTTGTCCTCTCTCTCTCTCTCTCTCTCTCTCTCTCTCTCTCTCTCTCTTCTCTCTCTCTCTCTCTCTCTCTCTCTCTCTCACACGATTTTTTGTCCTCTTTTTTACATGAATTTCTCTCTCTCTCTCTCTCTCTCTCTCTCTCTCTCTCTCTCTCTCTCTCTCTCTCTCTCTCTCTCTCTCTCTCTCTCTCTCTCTCTCTCTCTCTCTCTCTCCTTTCTTTTCTAACGACCACTATTATCAAAGAACGCATCCTTTTCCCCATGTTTTCCCTCACCTCATAATTCTGCCTGTTAATTCCCCTCTATTTCACTTTTATTCCCTCGCCCTGGCTACTTTACTCTTTAATAACTATCTTATATCAAATCCTTTAATCCTTTCTTATATTTACGTATACCTCACAATCAGACCCTAAGTTTGTATGTTCGTTTATTTGTTAGTGTTTGTTTTAATGAGGTTGGGATTCAATATTTATCTCTGCTATCAGTTCTTCTTCACTGCTTATCTTCAATACTCGTTTCTGCTTTGACCTTCTTATTTTTTTATATTTCTTAATTTTGTATTTAACCCATTCACGCCCAGATCTTTCCTTCGCCATAAGAAATCATGTTGTCTACTATGTCTAGCCATAAAATTAAGAAAAGTAACTGAATATACCAAATTAGTTAGTCGACAAGGATACTAAACAGGTCATATCGATAAAATATTGCATATATTCACTAAAAATCGTTTAATGGGACCCAGGACTACAATGGGAGTTACGTTCTGGGTCTCAAGGGGTTCAAACAGAAATTACAATAAGGCTTAAAGTTACTCGATGTATGTGCAACTGTTCTAAAAGCCTATACATACAAAGAGATATACAATAAGATCATAACATACAAAATATACAATATGTACAGGAAATATTTCATGCTAAATTTACTAAAATATTCTTAAGTGTCAGTTTAATCATCACATCACATTACTTTCTAATTTTCCTTCTGTACTTTCACATTTCCCTTCTCTACTTTCTAATTTTCCTTCTCTACTTTCTAATTTTCCTTCTCTACTTTCTAATTTTCCTTCTCTACTTTCTAATTTTCCTTCTTTACTTTCTCATTTTCCTTCTTTACTTTCTAATTTTCCTTCTCTACTTTCTCATTTTCCTTCTCTACTTTCTCATTTTCCTTCTTTACTTTCTAATTTTCCTTCTCTACTTTCTCATTTTCCTTCTCTACTTTCTAATTTTCCTTCTCTACTTTCTAATTTTCCTTCTGTACTTTCTCATTTTCCTTCTCTACTTTCTCATTTTCCTTCTCTACTTTCTAATTTTCCTTCTGTACTTTCTCATTTTCCTTCTCTACTTTCTAATTTTCCTTCTGTACTTTCTCATTTTCCTTCTCTACTTTCTCATTTTCCTTCTGTACTTTCTCATTTTCCTTCTCTACTTTCTAATTTTCCTTCTGTACTTTCTCATTTTCCTTCTCTACTTTCTAATTTTCCTTCTCTACTTTCACATTTCCCTTCTCTACTGTCTCATTTTCCTTCTCTACTGTCTCATTTTCCTTCTCTACTTTCTAATTATCCTTCTCTATTTTCTAATTTTCCTTCTCTACTTTCACATTTCCCTTCTCTACTTTCTCATTTTCCTTCTCTACTTTCTAATTTTCCTTCTCTACTTTCTCATTTTCCTTCTGTACTTTCTCATTTTCCTTCTGTACTTTCTCATTTTCCTTCTGTACTTTCTCATTTTCCTTCTCTACTTTCTAATTTTCCTTCTCTACTTTCACATTTCCCTTCTCTACTTTCTCATTTTCCTTCTCTACTTTCTAATTTTCCTTCTCTACTTTCTAATTTTCCTTCTGTACTTTCTCATTTTCCTTCTTTACTTTCTCATTTTCCTTCTGTACTGTCTCATTTTCCTTCTGTACTTTCACTTTTTCCTTCCCTACTTTCTCACCAAGTTCGTCCTGGCGTGGTGGCGCTTTGTATAGTCAATAACCTTGTAGTTGGTACTTGCAAAGTGTCTAGATAGGATCAAAGTATCTTATCTTATCTTCTCTACTTTCTCATGGTCCTTTCCCTACTCTCCTCCTCCTCCTCCTCCTCCTCCTCCTCCTCCTCCTCCTCCTCCTCCTCCTCCTCCTCCTCCAGTGGATTGAACGGAGCTGGGGCCTGATTGACTGCTGCCTCCCAAGAAAGCGCCAGGCAAGGCTGCCGCACCACCCTTGACCCTCCACACTGTGTTCACACCATTACAAAACACACATAACATGACCTATCTATCAAGCACTAAACCTACCCCCACAAACTAGTAGTAGTTAGCCATAGATTACAGCTTTCAACTTTCCTCACAAATTCCATGCAGTTTTTCTATATTGCATGGTATCACTTCTTTTCCGGCCAGCTTCGGCTGGAGGGATGGGTGGGTGGGGAGGAGCCTTCTACTTCCTATCCTTTCTCTCTTATTATCTAGTTAGTGTAGTGTAGTAAAAGCAAACAGTCTTGTAAGGACCTATCGGTCTGTTGCTGTTTGTGTTTCCTTTGTATTCCTTTGTATTCCTCCTCCTCTCTCTCTCTCTCTTCTCTCTCTCTCTCTCTTCTCTCTCTCTCTCTCTCTCTCTCTCTCTCTCTCTCTCTCTCTCTCTTTTCTCTCTCTCTCTCTCCTCCCCCCCCCCCCCCCCTCATCTCTCCAAGCTGCCAAATTGTGTCGATGAATAAGCTGCGAGTAATGGCCAAATCGGAGCCCTTTCCTCACAGTTCAAGGGCCATTGGGTGCCTTGTTGAACACCTCGTTAGCCACCCTCCAGCCAGAGGAGCAAAAAAGGAGTAATGGGCTAAAAGTACAGTTGTAAATGAGAGGGTGATTTGCGTGCTGCGTGTTAAAGGGGTGTTTGTGTATGCAACTATGCGTCACTGTTTTCTTGGTCATGTGTTGTACTCGCGATTGGCCGGTATTACCCTCCTTGTAGAGTCCATAGGAGGTTAGTAGAGTAGTAGTTAAGTAGTAGTAGCAGTTAAGTAGTAGTAGTAGTTTGTAGAGGTTAAGTAGTAGTAGTAGTAAAATAGTAGTAAAGTAGTAGTATTTAAATAGTAGTAGTATTTAAGTAGTAGTAGTTAAGTAGTAGTAGTAGTAGTTAAGTAGTAGTAGTAGTTAAGTAGTAGTAGTTAAGTAGCAGTAGTAGTTAAGTAGTATACATATAGTAGTAGTTAGTAGAGGTTAGAGCCCATAGGAGGATTATTTGGGTATGGCTTTGACTTCACACGCCACACACATTAATTCCCTTGCTCAAGTGGGAAAGAAACGGTCCGCTTAAGTCAATGAAAAACCTTATGAGGCTTGAACGGGCCTCGAACCTATGACCTACTGATTGCACGTGAGGATGTGACCCATTATACTGTGTGTGTGTGTGTGTGTGTGTGTGTGTGTGTGTGTGTGTGTGTGTGTGTGTGTGTGTGTGTGTGTGTGTGTGTGTGTGTGTGTGTGTGTGCTTTATCAACATGAAGCGTAGGGGAGACAAGATAATACGGTCCTGCAATACACATCATTTTTCTCCTCGCTCATTGATCACGGCAATGAGGGTGAGTCATGGAAGTCATCGCCTGAGCTGCCTGGCCGGTGTGTTGCGTGCAGGTCGCTTGTCTCTGGTCTCTTTGTGTCTCGAGTGTTTGATGCCTCACAACGCCAACTACAGTCTGTTTTTTTTTTACGAGGCGAAAAATCCTGACCCCTTGCTGCTTACTGACTGATATTTGATGCCAGGAGAAGGGAATACTATGGTTCTTCTTAATTTCAATTGTATTTTATCATAGTTAACCATATCATCAGGTAAACATAGGCATAACGTTAAGCATGAGCCCTCCAGATAGAATGAAATTTTCGCCTCGTTAACCTCTTCACGCCCAGCTCTTTCCTTTGCTATAAAAAATTGTCTGTTGTTAGCCATAAAATTACGAAAAGTAACTGAATAAACCAGATTAGTTAGTCGATAAGGATACTAAACAAGTCATAGCTATAAAATATTGCTTCTATTCACAAAAAATCGTCTAATGGCACCCAAATTACAATGGAAATTACGTTCTGGGTCTCAAGGGGTTAAAAGAATAGAACTCTTTTACTACCTCCATGGCGGGTACAGAGGTGTTGTCTACCAGGTAATTTCGCGGTGCCGTCACTCACTGAAGGTTTACAAGGTCGTAAGTTAATCAAGGTAGGAAGTAGGAGGGACGAGAAACTAAAGTAATATGACTGGATGCCTCTGTAGTTAGGATACTAATTTCTTGGGTACAATTAGGGTGTTGCATCATAGGGCTCCCATGAACCTCCACTAAGTCTTGGGATGTCTGAATCTGCACAAATAAGTCACCGGTGTATATATCTTGTCTACAAAGTGTACCTCAAACCAAGCGTTACAAGATACATGATTCGGGTGACACAGGCTTTTGATGAAGCTAACAAGGTTATCACAGTTTACTCTTCCATAACTCATTTTTTCCCTCCTCGAGTCTCTCATTTCCTTCTCTCCTTCCTACCTACTTTAACCTCTTTTCCTTCTCTAATCCTCTGTACTTTCTCTTTTACCATTTTGACCATTTTTTTAGAAACTATTCAAAACATCACTGCCTTTGATTGGAAGGGAATGTTTAAGACGTCAAGGCTGGTTTGAGGGTCAGAAGATTATCAAGAAGATCAAAAGCAATACGTTACTTCAAGGGTTTTAGTTTTAACGTCAATTTTCATACTGGAGGCTCTTTGGTTTGGGGGCTTTATCAGGTTAATCCATGACCTCAAAAAGGACTATCAAGGCTTTTTTGAGCGTCATAAAATTATCAAGATCAAAAGCAATAATTTACGTCAAGGGTTTTATTTTAACGTCAAGGTTCAGACTGCATGGAGGCTCTTTGGGTTGGAGGCTTATCAGGTTAATCCATGACCTCAATACGGGGTTCGGGGACTTCGTTAGGGGCTACGGGGCTTCAGGGTCAGGACGTTCACCTGTATTCCTGTAGGAAGCTCGACGTTGTAATTGCAGGTCGTGTGAGGCATGGCCTCTAATCAAGCGTGTGTGACCCTTGCAGGTGATTCATTAGACTAAGCACCCGGCGCCTCCCTGCAGGTGTGTGTGTGTGTGTGTGTGTGTGTGTGTGTGTGTGTGTGTGTGTGTGTGTGTGTGTGTGTGTGTGTGTGTGGGTGGGTGGGTGGGTGGGGGTGGGGGGGGGCGTGTGTGTCTGTCTGTCTGTCTGTCTGTCTCTGTGTGTGTGTGTGTGTGTGTGTGTGTGTGTGTGTGTGTGTGTGTGTGTGTGTGTGTGTGTGTGTGTTGTG
>JACEEZ010016126.1:240000-242500 GCA_016584305.1 Chionoecetes opilio | reverse complement strand
CCTTAAACCCATCTTTACGCGCGAAAATCTATCTTAAAACCACTTTTACGCGCGAAAATTTACGTTAAACCCATCTTTACGCGCGAAAATTTATCTTAAAACCACCTTTACGCGCGAAAAATTTACCTTAAACCCACCTTTACGCGCGAAAATTTATCTTAAAACCACCTTTACGCGCGAAAATTTACCTTAAACCCACCTTTACGCGCGAAAATTTATCTTAAAACCACCTTTACGCGCGAAAATTTACCTTAAACCCACCTTTACGCGCGAAAATTTACCTTAAAAACCACCTTTACGCGCGAAAATTTACCTTAAAAACCCATCTTTACGCGCGAAAATTTATCTTAAAACCACCTTTACGCGCGAAAATTTACCTTAAACCCACCTTTACGCGCGAAAATTTACCTTAAACCCATCTTTACGCGCGAAAATCTATCTTAAAACCACCTTTACGCGCGAAAATTTACCTTAAACCCACCTTTACGCGCGAAAATTTACCTTAAACCCATCTTTACGCGCGAAAATCTCTTAAAACCACCTTTACGCGCGAAAATTTACCTTAAACCCATCTTTACGCGCGAAAATTTACGTTAAACCCATCTTTACGCGCGAAAATTTACCTAAAACCCCCTGTTCCAGCCTTCTAGATTTACCTGTGTTACTTCCCTTATTACCGTATCATATATTCTTTCATTATCTCTTCTTCATCTTCACTATAATCCTCTCCTTCAGTATAAAAGCCTAAGGAAGGAAGATTAAGCTATATGACACTATGGGCTCCAACATAAAAATGATAAAATAAAGTCAGCGTCGCCTGTGAATTCCCGACGGGTCTTCACGGTCCGTCTCCCTTTTCCTGGTGTTCGTGTGACCTCCAGGGGGACACCCAACCTTCCCTTCATAAATACAAAAGAGCCTCCTGCCTCCTATACGAAAAAAATACACAAAAAAACTACTACTACTTCTACCCACACTCATAAAAAAATGTTTCTCGTGTTTCTATTTTCTTCTATTTTCTCCACATTCATGGCAAACACAATATTTCTTTTTTTTCTGTTTGTGTTTGCTCTTTCTTTGTCGCTTTTCGTTGTTGGTGTTCTACAAATACACTGATATTCTTTCTTGTTTGTCTACTTTTACCTTAGTTTTATTTTAGTTCTTAGTTAGTTAGTTAGTCTTTAGTTAGGTCTTAGTTCTATTTTTGTTTAGTTTTTCTGTGTTCTTGTCCTAATTCAATGACTTACTTCGTCTTCTCAGGGATGTTCTCTCTCTCTCTCTCTCTCTCTCTCTCTCTCTCTCTCTCTCTCTCTCTCTCTCTCTCTCTCTCTCTCTCTCTCTCTCTCTCTTCTTTATGAGAGGATAGCTAGAGCCAACCAGTGGGTTGGAAGGCTAGGCAGTGTGGCAAGATGTCGGGCCAACAAGTATGAAGTGGTGAGAGGACTATGGAACGGTGTGGCGTTCCCTAGCAATATGTATGGCCTGGAAACAATGGTGTGGTCTAGGAAGGAGTTGGACAGATTGGAAGTAACACAGAACAAAGCAGGCAGAATAGCATTAGGTGCCAATAGGTATGTGGCAGTGGAAGCTATCAGAGGAGACATAGGATGGAGCACGTTCAGAGAGAGGATAGCAAAGGCAGGACTGAGGTACAGAGCTAGGCTGCAACGAATGGATGACAACAAGTGGACAAGTAAGGTTTGGGACTGGAATATGTATGGGAAGTGAATGAAAGAATCAGTAGAAGTGGAAAGGTGGAAAGGTGAACTGGGATTGTTTGTGACAGGAGTGATGAGACATGGGAGTATGGCTGTGTGCACAAGGGAAATAAATAGGAGAGTGGAAGAGAAAGGGAAAGAAGAATGGCTGAGGGGAATGAGTGAGAAATCAACACTGGAATGGTACAGGAGAAAGGACCAGCCACGGTATGAAAGTATCTATGATGGTGGCTATGGAGGGGATTTACTCTTCAGAGCCAGGACAAAGTCGCTGTAGGTAAATAGTCGTATGTACAGATGGAAGAATGGTGACAGCAAGACGTGTGTGATGTGTGTGACAGGAGTGGATGAAACGGTGGAGCACTTGATGCTGGAATGTGAACGGTATGAGTATGCTAGAACAAAGATGTTGGAGGTAGTGGTTAGAGAGGTCGGAGTGGAAGAATGGAGAGAGATGAGAGACAGGAGTGTGGATAGGTAGAGGGGGACCTGCTGGGGTTGTGTGCTGAGTGAAGGAGTGACAGTCGTGTGATTGAGTGTAAAATAATTCTTGGAGAATTCTTGGAGAGCACGCATGAGAGAGAATGAGAGGCAGGGGGCCCCTCAGTGGTGGGGGACCCCGTATGAATGTGATACAGAGAGAGGAAGGAGAGGAAAATGAAACCCCTAGTTTTGGTTTCCCCTTTTGTTCTCTCCCAACAGATTACGTGTGTGGGAGAACGCCGGACCAAAGGCTTCACCGACTCGTTACCGACCGATCCGCTGGGTGACTTCCAACTCTC
>JACEEZ010016126.1:210000-232500 GCA_016584305.1 Chionoecetes opilio | reverse complement strand
TTGTAAGAAAACAGTTGGAAAAGGATACCATGTCCTTAAAAGAAGATAGGAACACGGAAGTTTCATAGTGCAGAATGATAGGGTATGAAATATACTAACTACAACTACCACTACCACTACAACTAATCGATCCGGGGGACTAAATCTGAATTAGCAGGGCACTATCAATACCCATTTACACTACAGTGCGCGTCAAGTCTGTTTTTAAATGTAGTTATTGTGCTGGCTTCGACAACATTTGTTGGTAACTTGTTCCATCGATCAACGACTCTAACATTGAAATAATTTTTACGGAGATCAGTGATGCAACGTTGACCGTTTTAGTTTTTAACCTTATTTCTTGTTGTCACTTGAGTTGAAGCTCGAATAGGTTCTCTTGATTAATGACATCAAATCCTTTTAGGATCTTAAAGGTTTCTATCAAGTCCCCACGGATTCTACGATCCTTTAAGGAAAACATATTAAGTTTCCGCAGTCTCTCTTCATAAGATGAATTTCGCAGAGATGGAATTTGTTTGGTTGCTCTTCTTTGCACTGATTCCAATTTTGCTTGGTCTTTTACGAAACAGGGCGACCAGAATTGGACGGCATATTCCAAGTGTGGCCTAACCAAGGACGTGTATAATTGTGTCATTACTTTCGGAGTTTTGTGTTCAAAATTGCGTTTAATAAAGCCCAACATCATATTCGCCTTTTTACTGGCAGCTAGCAATGCGGACTGGTTTTAAGATCATTACTGATGATGACACCTAAATCCTTTTCTTGCTGTACTTCAGTAACGATTTATTTTGCATTTGATAGTTATATTTGAGGTTATCGTTGCCTATATGCATTACTTTACATTTATCGGAATTGAATTTTAATAGCCATTTATCACTCCAGTCTGATAGTTTGTCGAGGTCACTTTGTATGAGTTCGCAGTTTTTCTCTAGTATATGCTTTACACCGCCTAATTTGGTGTCGTCTGCAAATTTCGATATTTTAGATACAAGTCCGTAGTCCAGATCGTTGATATATATCAGAAAAGAGTGGGACCCAAGACCGAGCCCTGAGGCACCCCACTAGTAACATCTAACCAATCAGATGTTTCACCATTTATTACTACCCGTTGTTTACGATTTGAAAGCCAATCGCCAATCCATGAACATAGTTGCTCTCCCAAACCATGTGCCTTAGCTTGGTCAAAAGTCGCTTATGGGGAACTGTATCGAAGGCTTTCTGAAAATCAAGGTATATTACATCCGAGGGAATTTTAGCGTCCCAGTTTTGAATAAATGACATTAAAAAATCCAGTAGGTTTGTTAAGCAGGATCTCTTATTTCGAAATCCATGCTGCTAGTTTATATTGAGTATTTTCATCGAGAAAAGACACTATTTTATCCCGCAATATTTTCTCAAATAGTTTACAATCACAGACGTTAGACTAATTGGGCGATAATTACTTGTGAGGCTTTACCCCTTTCTTGATATCGGTGTAACATTAGCTAATTTCCACATACTAGGAACATTTTGTCCATTAGCGATTTATTGAGGTAATCTTTAGTGGAAGCGAAAGTTGACTGTGACATTCGCGAAGTAATCGCGGCGAAATTTCGTCCACCCCCACGGATTTTGCTGGGTCAAGTTTCTGCAAATACTTTGATACTTCGTCTACTGTTATCCCTCCTATTTCCAATCTATCACTTTCGAGTCCCGCATACATGTTTACTGGTTCTGGTAATGGAGCTTCGTCTTCTTTAATAAATACCGCATTAAAGTAAGCATTGAGTACGACTGCCATGCTCTTATTATCATTTACCAAGATGTTTTTTTATCTTTCAGTGGCCCAATACTAGTTTTTGACGTTTTTTCTTACTTCGAATGTATTGAAAGAACCTTTTCGGGTTTGATTTGGATTCCTTTGCAATTTTTTCGAGGAGGAGGAGGAGGAGGAGGAGGAAAGGAAGAGGAGGAGGAGGAGGAGGAGGAGGAGGAGGAGGAGAGGAGGAGGAGGAGAGGGAGGAGATGAGGAGAGGGAGGAGGAGGAGGAGGGAGGAAGGGGAGGAGGAAGAAGAGAGAGGAGGACGAGGAGGAAGAATAGAAGAGGAGGAAGAATAGAAGGAGGAGAAAATAGAAGGAGGAGGAGAATAGAAGGAGGAGGAAGAATAGAAAGGAGGAGGAGAGGAGGAGAGAGGAGGAGGAGGAGGAGGAGGAGGGAGGGGAGGAGGAGGATGGAAAGAGGAGAAGGAAGAGGAGGAGGAGGAGAGGAGGAAGAAAGACGAGGAGGAGGATGGAGAGGAGTAGGAGGAAGAGAAGGGCGAGGAGGATGAGGAGGAGGAAGAGAGGAAGGGAGGAGGAGGAGGAATGAAGAGAAGAACGATGGAGAGGAGGAGGAGGAAGAGGAGGAGGAGGAGGAGGAGGAGGAAGAAGAGAAGACGAGGAAGATAAGGAGGAGGAGAAGGAGGAGGAGGAAGAGGAGGAGGAGGAAAAAGAGAAGACGAGGAGGAGGAGGAGGAAGAAGAGAAGACGAGGAGGAGGAGGAAGAGGAGGAAGAGAAGAAGGAGGAAGAAGAGGAAGAGGAGGAGGAGGAGAAGGAGGAAGAAGAGGAGGAGGAGCACACCACCAATCAATACTTTCGTCACCACAATATTGATGTTTCCGAAAAACTTACCGAGTGTTTAGTATTGGATTCCGTTTTTGTCATTACTATACCACTATTTTTCTTCTATTATTACGGTATTAGAGAAAGCTAAACTGAATGAAGAGCTTTGTGCGCTTCATAAAAAAAACACTATTTATCATATAGACTGTATTGGATGGCAGTTGGAATAATTTTTAGGCTCCCAGATTGCTTTTGTTTGGAATCTGTTATGTTTTTCTGTTTTAAATCAATGTGTATTTAGCTGGACGTGACAGGAACAAATGTTTATTCACGGTTTGATGAAGTGTAGTGCTTAATGAAGAGTAAATACAAGGAAACATATGCAGTACCAATTCAATAAGCAGTAGTAGTAGTAGTAGTAGTAGTAGTAGTAGAAGTAGTAGTAGTCGTTGTAGTAGTAGTAGTAGTAGTAGTAGTAGTAGTAGTAGTAGTAGTAGTAGTAGTAGTAGTAGTAGTTGTAGTAGTAGTAGTAGTAGTAGTAGTAGTAGTAGTAGTAGTAGTAGTAGTAGTAGTATAGCAGTAGTAGTAGTAGTAGTAGTCGTAGTAGTAGTAGTAGTAGTAGTAGTAGTAGTAGTAGTAGTAGTATAGTATAGTAGAAGTAGTAGTAGTAGTAGTATCACGCTTCTTCCTTGCCTTAGTATTAGCTTCTTTGTCTAAAAAAATTCAAAAACCATGACAACCACAACCACTATTAAAATAATCATGAACACTTTACCTCACAACCACAATCCTCCATCTGTACCACCACCACAACCACCACAACCACAATCCCTAAACTGCACCACCACCACAACTACAACAACAACCTCCCTACCACCACTATCCTCACTACCACAATCCCTAATTGTACCACCACCACACCACAACCACAACCACAACATCCACCTCCCTACCACAATCCCTAACTGTACCACCACAACCACAACAAACCATAACAGCCACCTCCCTACCACAATCCCTATCTGTACCACAACAACTACCTTCCAACCACCACTACCCTCCCTACCACAATCCTTTACTGTACCACCACCACAACCACCCCCCTCCCTACCACAATCCCTAACTGTACCACAACAACAACCACTCCCCACCACTACCCTCACTACCACAATCCCAAACACTGTACCACCACCATCACAACCACACCAACAACCATCACCCTTTCACAAGCTTGCAAGCCTTCATGTCCAGTTTCCAGCAGCGGAGTAATGCATGCAAGCTCTTCACTAACACTGTAATGTATTCCACTCGGTCAATTCCTGGCGCAACACCTGCATTGAACCTTGAAAGCATTTCCTCGTTCTAACTGCCTCTTACATAACTCGCTTCAACGCTAAAATGGACTACACTTCACATTTCACCCCACCCACAGCTTCAATAAATAATAAATGTTCCTTTACAAAACCTGATATACTCTGGACTATCTTCATCTTGGTTTATGGTATTTTGCCACCCTCTCTCGTTTTCCTAGATTCCCTCTGCCGTCTCCTCAGTAAACCTCAAATTCATTTCCTTAGCTATTGACTGGGAATATATTTTCAAGGATTATCCCAATTTATTCTCTCTTCTCTCCTACTTGATACTGAAACTGATGCCGGGGCAAGAGAGAGAGAGAGAGAGAGAGAGAGAGAGAGAGAGAGAGAGAGAGAGAGAGAGAGAGAGAGAGAGAGAGAGAGAGAGAGAGAGAGAGAGAGAGAGAGAGAGAGAGAGTGTGTGTGCTAGTTTTTTTCGCATTATTCCATTTTTTATGTGCCGTGAGAGAGTTTGTGTGTGTGTGCGAGAGAGAGAGAGAGAGAGAGAGAGAGAGAGAGAGAGAGAGAGAGAGAGAGAGAGAGAGAGAGAGAGAGAGAGAGAGAGAGAGAGAGAGTTGTGCGTGTGTGCTAGTTTTTTTCGCATTGCTCCGTTTTTTATGTGCCTGACTCCAAATAGATTTTAAAGTTTTCATTTTTATGTCTCTCGCAGCGAACTTAATTCCTTCTCGCCCCTTCATCCTTGGTTATCAACATTTTTGCCATTCTTCACAGTTTCCATTGTGCATTGTTGTGTGCCTTCCTTCCTATCTCCTTCCTCCTCCTCTTCCCTCTCTTTCTCTTTCCTTCTTTTTCATAAGTTATCTTTGCTTCCTCCTCTCTTTCTTTCCCCTACTGTCTTTGTTGTCTTCTCTCTCTCATTCTCTCTCTGTCTCTCTCTCTCTCTCTCTCTCTCTCTCTCTCTCTCTCTCTCTCTCTCTCTCTCTCTCTCTCTCTCTCTCTCTCTCTCTCTCTCTCTCTCTCTCTCTCTCTCACACATAAATAATTGTTACATCGTTTCCTTTTAAAGTGCTTTACAAACGACTTGCAAATAGTATCAGAAAGTTAATAATGGAGAGCACACACACACACACACAGACACACCCACACACACACACCCACACACACACACACCCACACCCACACACACAGACACACCCACACACACACACACACACACCCACACACACACACACACACACACACACACAGTAGTAGTAGTAGTAGTTTATTGACAAAGCATAACACAATACACAGACACACCACACCACCCACACACACACACCCACACAGAGACACCCACACACACACACACACACACACACACACACACACACAGTAGTAGTAGTAGTAGTTTATTGACAAAGCGATAAACACAATACACAGACACCCACACAACCAGAACACAAAGAACCACACAGTAGCACCACACAACACACACACACACACACACACACACATTGTAGTAGGTAGTTTATTGACAATAGCATAACACACAATAACCACACACACACAACACACACACACCACACAACACACACACACCACACACACACACCACACACACACACACACACACAAACACACACACAACCAACACACATACTGCCATTCCAATTGCTCTTGTTGGAAGTAGTGGTGGTGGTGGTAATGGTATTTTGAAAACTACCTACTTCATCATATACCAAGAAACTTATGTGTTTATTTTTAAGCCGAATTGTCATATAATATTAATGAATGACTTTCTTTCATGTTCAGTAACTATTTACACAGAATTTTTATGCAATTTATGAGTCCTCTAACATGCTCCTTTTTAATGAATACTTCTGACATTGAGCGTCTCATAAAATGCGACTTATTTTTGTTTGTGTATTGAGCGACTTGACTTCTGTTCGGCAGGTCGTAATATGATTCTAAATAAATAAATAAGTAAATAATAATAAGTAATAAGTAAATAAATAAATAATAAGTAAATAAAAGAAGAATAAATATATGCAGTAGTTTTCAATGGCTGTGTAAATACTTCAGAGTGTTGACATACATGAATAATACTGTATATACACACACACTAACAACACACGTCACGGATCATTCTACTGCGTTTGATATACATAATAATGTGTATGACTATTCAACCACTTTAAATTGCGCGTGGGAAAAGAACCTACAAGACAAACGAGGCAATACCCCGTAATGACGCTATCAGAAAAATCCATTAAGATCTTCCTACGATTTCTACCAGATTCATTAAGCTTCTCTTCTCTCTCAGATCTTCTCTCGTCTCTCTCTCTGATTCGTCCTGCTCTTCTCTCTCTCTCTCTCTCTCTCTCTCTCTCTCTCTCTCTCTCTCTCTCTCTCTCTCTTTTTCTCTCTCTCTCTCTCTCTCGCTCTAATTATTCATTTTTCCTCCCTTATCTCACTCACTTACTCCCTTCTTTTCTTTTCTTTACTCCTCTCTCCTTCCCTCTAATTAACTGTCTAGCTCCTCATTTCCTCCTCTAGTCCAGACTTAGTTAACGCTTTATCTCCCTCTTTCTCTCTCTCTCTTTTTTTTTCTCTTTTTTTCTCTTTTTTTTTCTTTCTTTCTCTTCTTCTCTCTCTCTCTCTCTCTCTCTCTCTCTCTCTCTCTCTCTCTCTCTCTCTCTCTCTCTCTCTCTCTCTCTCTCTCTCTCTCTCTCTCTCTCTCTCTCTCTCTCCTCTTCTCTCTTCTCTCTCTCTCTCTGTATAGCTCCTCATCTCCTCCTCCAGACATGCTAAAAACTCCACGGATGAAAGACTGATATTTCAACACCACAACACCCAATAAGAAAACAAGCCAAACAGGAAGGAAGGAATGAATGGCTAGAGGAAGGAAAGATGGAAGGAAGGTAGAAAGAAAGAAAGAAAGGAAGGAAGGAAGGAAGGAAGGAAGGAAGGTAGGAAGGAAGGAAGGAAGGAAGGAAGGAAGGAAGGAAGGAAGGAAGGAAGGAAGGAAGGAGGGAAGAAAGGAAGGAAGGAAGGACTAGAGGAAGGGAGAAGATGCACTGAATAATGCTTACAAATACTAACAGGCAGGTGGAAAGAGAGGGGAAAAGGGAATGCTCTTCTTAACACATAATAACCCCCCCCCCGCGCCTCTGCTGCCCTCACCCACCGCTCGCCGCCCACCACCTCGAAAACGCTTATTATTAGGATTCATCTAACGCTCACGGATGATGTGAATACTAATAAACGTATGAATATTAATAAACACCTCCACTTCCTCGACCAAACACTGCAATCTTCCCGGAGAAATAAATATGCCCCTTACTCGCTACCCCCATTAGAGCCTGTTAAGTAATGTGATCCCTAGTGAAAGGTGAGGAATATATGAGCCATGAGGAGAGGAAGAGTGGGAGGGAGTGAGTTAAGGAGCAGATATCATGGCTCAAGGGATTAAAGGATTATTAAAGGATTAGAGTTAGTGGTTTTGAGGTTGGATGTAAATTATAGTCTTCAATATTATTATCCTTGGCAGCGGAAATTGTTGCGGGGATTATGGAACACGTGATGTTGAGATTAATGGAAGGACTAATGAGGAGAGTAGAGGCATGTTATGTGTGTGTGTGTGTCGTGTGTGTGTGTGTGTGTGTGTGTGTGTGGTGTGTGTGGTGTGTGTGGTGGTGTGGTGTGTGGTGCTGGTGTGTGGTGTGTGGTGTGTGTGTGGTGTGTGGTGGGTGTGTGTGTGGGTGGTGGTGTGTGTGTGTGTGGTGGGTGTGTGTGTGTGGTGTGTGTGTGGTGTGTGTGTGTGTGTGTGTGTGTGTGTGTGGTGTGTGTGTGTGTGTGTGTGTGTTAGTAGCAGGCCAGGGGGCGGACGTGTATGATGGTGGAAAGAGAGAGAGAAAGAAGGGACGGTCGTTACGAATGGTTGGGTGAAGAGATAAAAGAGGGGATTGGTATGAAGGCTGCAGGTGGGGGGTGGGGGGGGGGGGAAGTGGGGGAAAGAGGGAAGGGGGAGGTATGATGGGAAAGAGAGAGCAAAAAGGACGTCGTTACGAATGTTGGTGTCGCAAGAGATAAAAAAGTAGGATGGTAATGAAAGGCTAGGCGGGCTGGGGAGGGGAGGGAGGGAGAGGGGAGAAGTGGGGAAAGAAGGGGAAGAGGGGGAAGGAGATGAGGAAAAGAGCAAAAACTGAAGTGAATGTGGTGATCCGATTCGATTGAAGTTAGTAAAAAAAAAGCAGGAAAAGTAAAAAATAAACACACCAAATAACTGAAACGTGAAGGACTTGCATAACAACAAGGGGGGGGAAATATATATATGAGATGCTATTAAACACAGATTATTAAAGACTTAATTAAAGAATGAGAGAGAGAGAGAGAGAGAGAGAGAGAGAGAGAGAGAGAGAGAGAGAGAGAGAGAGAGAGAGAGAGAGAGAGAGAGAGAGAGAGAGAGAGAGAGATGATCATATAAGTTGGGTATATTTAAACTTTTTTCTAAGACTGTTTCCTAATTAGTCGGTACAGGTAAGGTAAAAAGGTCTTAGAAACAAACCCGAGAGACTATGGCTGCTACAAAAGGATGAGAAGAAGGTTTTGTGATGGAACAACCTCTCAACAGGAAGAGGAAAAGGAGCTCAGCACGCGTAGGGAGTGTGTGGGAAGTACATAAGGAGAGAGAGAGAGAGAGAGAGAGAGAGAGAGAGAGGAGAGAGAGAGAGAGAGAGAGAGAGGAGAGAGAGAGAGAGAGAGAGAGAGAGAGAGAGAGAGAGAGAGAGAGAGAGAGAGAGAAGAGAGAGAGAGAGAGAGAGAGAGAGAGAGAGAGAGAGAGAATATATAAAATTAGAATAGTAACCCATGTAGGTATGTTAAGCTAGGCATAATCTACATATTTCTGTAAAGTTAAAGATAGTTTTCAGTAGTCCATTTGAAGCTCCTGACTGTAAAACCGAGAATTCCACAATAAAGTAGGAGAGAGAGAGAGAGAGAGAGAGAGAGAGAGAGAGAGAGAGAGAGAGGAGAGAGAGGGGAGGAGAGAGAGAGAGAGAGAGAGAGGAGAGAGAGAGAGAGAGAGAGAGAGAGAGAGAGAGAGAGAGAGAGAGAGAGAGAGATATGGTTTGCTGCTTGATGCTAAAAAGGGGTAAAGAAGGGTCTTTGAGGGGAAATAGTGAGGGGAGAAGGGAGAGAGAAGAGAGGAAAAAAAGGGTACGTCGCTTGATGCTAAAGAGGGGTACAGAAGAGGCTCTGAGGGGAAATAGAGAGGAGAGAAGGGAGATAAAGTAATGTAAGGGGTAAAAAAGAGCTCTGAGGGGAACAAGTGAGGGGAAAAGGGATAATTGAGGGAGTAATGAGAGTGAAGGAGAGAGAGATGAAGGACTAAAAGCAGCCGTTTGATAAAAAATATACCTATATAAAAAAATAAAAAAAAGGTATTACCCGAGCAAGTTTTGATACGACCCATTCTGAACACAAATTAAAGAGCGACGTCATTATAATCTCAAATAGGAAAAAAAAACCTTTGAATGAAAAATATTACGGCATGATGAAATTGCCGAAAATCTCATTACGGTAAATGAGATGCCGTTATGGAGTGAAATTTAACGAAATAATCTAAAAAGCTGACAGTTCTATAGGCAATTTAATAATATAGGATAGGTTTTGAGAAGCGCCTACGGAAAAAAAGTAATGTTAATATAAATAATAATAATAATAATAATAATAAAGTGATAACAACATACACGTTAATTACTCTTTCATAACTCCAATCACAATCTCCAATCATCAATCATCCAATCACTAACAATAATTTATAATCAATACAAGAAATACCACGTGTAGGTCTTCAGCCTCTTGTAGCTTCCTTATTTTCTTATCGCAATCTATTCTCCAATCACACCAATCAATATCCAATCAGTCCCCAAACTACCAATCAGCCAAATCCCCCTGACACGTGTTTCTAATCCCCAATCTAAACCCTCCCACCGACCAATACCTCGGAACCTTCCAATCACACCAATCAATATCCAATCAGTCTCCAAACTCCTAATCTAACCCAATCACCCTTGACACGTGTTTCTAATCCCCAATGTAAACACTCCCACCGACCAATACCTCGGTACCTTCCAATCACACCAATCAATATCCAATCAGTCTCCAAACTCCCAATCCAAACCAATCACCCATGACACGTACCTCTAATCCCCATCCCACGACCCATTCTAAACCCACCCACCTACCCACGTACACTCCTTCGGCTAAACCCCATTCTCAACCCTCCCACCCACCCACCCACGTACACTCCTTCGGCTAAACCCCATTCTCAACCCTCCCACCCACCCACCCACGTACACCCCTTCCGTTAACCCCATCAAGTACGCTAGACCCATTGTTAATTACGTACTTCCTAGCCACTAGCATTATCTGCACCTAATCCGCCGCACTTCCCGTCCAGAGGTGCCGTGCGTACAAGCGGCCAGATAACGGAGATAACGGCGGGGCAATTACAAGATAAGACAAGAGTAAGCTTAACCTCTTAACTTCCACACGTAATTTATAAGCGTAGTTTGCCTAAAGTGAGTACAAAACACCACACAATAACAAAAAACCGCAATACAACAAAGACACAGAAAAGGGACAGACACAGACCAGACACAGACACAGAACACACCACACAGGCAGACAAGAAACACCACACACAACACACACACACACACACACACACACAGCGGTAACGGAAGTTCGACCAACAGACCCTTGGCCATTAGGTAGAAAGTAGGTTAGGTTAGGTTTTGTTAGGTCAGGTCAGGTTAAGTTTTTTAGGGAACTTAGGATGTTTCGACCACGGACGTTTTGGCCGTTAGGTTCGATTAAGTTAGGTTAGGCTGAGGTTAAGTTTGGTTAGGTTAGGTTAGGTTAGATTTTGTTAGGTCAGGTCAGGTTAGGTTTTTTAGAGACTCAGGATTAGTGAGACGGTTAGTTTTTGCCCGTGACCAAAAAGTCCGTGTCCAAAAGGTCCTACATTCCACACACACACACACACACACACACACACACACACACAGTTATATGGGAGTCAGTCCGTCACTCAGGTAATAAAGGCAAGCCCACCTGGCACTCTATATTACCTGGCCCGTAACGCCCCTCATCCCTCACGAAATGACCAGGTAACACGGAAGGTCACCCCAGGTAACACAACCAGTTCGACCCACGGTGAATGAAAGGTTCAACCCCCAGTGAAAGGTGAAAGTTCGACCCCCAGTGAAAGGTCCCTCGGTTCGTCCCTCAGTGAATGGAAGGACACGAAGGGAGGCAAGCATGTTTACTCAGGGCGTTGGCGACACAAGCACAGTAATGGGAGGGTGTTGGGGTAAGTTAGATGGGAGGGAAAGTGAAAAATGCACTGGTAAGATAGTTAAGATGTTGCTAGTAAATACGGAAGAGTAGGAGGAGGAGGAAGGAGGAGGAGGAAGGGAGGAGGAGGGAGAAAGGAGGAAGGAAGAAGGAGGAAGGAGGAAGGATGAAGGAGGGAGGAAGAGGGAAAAAGGATGGAGGAAGGAGGAGGGAGAAAGGATGGAGGAGGGAGGAGGAGGGAGAAAGGACGAAGGAGGAGGAGGAAATAGGAAGAAGAAAGGACGGAGGAGGAGGAAATAGAAAGAAGAAAGGACGAAGGAGGAGGAAATAGGAAGGAGGAAGGAAAAAGGAGGGAGAAGATGGAAATAGGAAGGACGAAGGTGGGAGGAGGAAGGTGGTGGGAGAAGGAATAGGAAGAGGAGGAGGAATAGGAGGAGATAGTGGGGGAATAGGAGGAGGAGGAGGAGGAAATAGGAAGAAGAAAGGACGGAGGAGGAGGAGGAAATAGGAAGAAAGAAGGGAGGAGGAGGAAATAGGAAGAAGAAAGGACAAAGGAGGAGGAATGGACTAGTAATGGGGGTCAGATCAAGGACGGTTATAATAGAAGGGAAGGTCTAATAAGGGTCGGGACAGATGGAGTTATTGTGATTACTGTTTCGGGCATATTCCAAGGATATCAACTCCTATGGGGAAAGGGGTTCGTTCAGCTGCATAATAGTGGCTAACATATGTCACAGTGAGGGTTATCTGTCCACTTACTGTATAGATTTTCATGTATGAGTTTCTGAACGACGTTTGACTATAATTCAATTCTACCCTTTTGGAACCCTCTCAAATAAACAAAGGGTAGATGGAGGGTAGAATCTGCAGCATCTACCCTCCAGCCTGGACATAGAGTTTTAAAAGGGTAAAGATGGTGCGATGTAACAGTTATACCCTAAATAAACCCCTAATTTTTTAGAGTGTAATCTAATACTCTCCCTTTAAAGTTCTACCAACACGTACTGTACATGCTCAAACTTACTAACAGTGGTCTAGTAAGTCTTAGCTCATTTGTTTTAAAGTTTTACCCACACGTACATGCTCAAACTTACTAACAGTGGTCTGGTAAGGCTTAGCTTATTTCCTTGAAAGTTCTACTCACACGTATGCTCAAACTTACTAACAGTGGTCAAGTAAGGCTTAGCTTATTTCCTTTAAAGTTCTACCCACACGTATGCTCAAACTTACTAACAGTGGTCCAGAAATGCTTAGCTCATTTGCTTAAAAGTTCCCCCAACACGTACATACTCAAACCCAATAACGGTGATCCAGGTATTCTTGGCTCATTTGCTACCTGAGTAACATGTGTTTTCGTGATTAACGCAGCCCCTTTAGGGTTACACAGGTGATAAATGCAGTCATAAGGGAGGCCTCGAGGGCATCCCAATGGTAAGGATAGTCATGTCTGAGGCTCTCGCGGGGATATTATGTAGATCCTTACACTCGTGACATCAATCCTGAAGCCAGACTGCCACCACGCGACACACATACACACGCTCCATTACGGTACAGAGCCTGGTTGTGACATTAAGTGACCGTAATGTCCCAATAAACCTACTCTACACACTGCCATCATGTACACCGCTATCAGAATTTGTGCTGACGCTTATGGGTTTAAAAGCTGACGAGTGGTAGTTATCGGTAGTTATTATAGACGATATCACCTGACCGTGGGATAGTTAGTCATCTGTACTAACACACCTCCCGAAATAACTTGCCCCACCTTATTATATTATCTTACTGTCTTCTTTATAGGGACTGGCAGCTTTTGAAGTGGGCTTTTTGTTACCTTTTTTTGGTTGCCCTTGGCCCTTTTTGTCCTTTGTGATGTAAAAAAAATAATAAAAAAAAATCGATATCAAACTGAATTCATCTATTTTCTATATCTCATGCCTTCTTAAAAAACAATATCGCTTCTGGTAACAACAGTTTTTGCTATTATTCAATTGTATATCTATAGCTTTTGCTTTAAACATCAGTACTGGGTTCGATATCAAGCTGAATGTATCTATTGTCTATTCCTCATACCTTCTTAATAACAATATATCATGTGGAGACTAGAACATCATTTTTTGCAATAATTCACCGTTATATATTTATCTCTTTATATCAAGAATGTATCTATTTTTATCTATATTGTATCTATTTAATGTATCTATATTGCTTTTAAGAAGTATGAAATATAGATCTCTATATTTTTTATAACAAACATATCATCCTTTGGTAACAACTGAACATGTTTTTCCTTTTTCAATTATATCTCGACTTTTTTTATTTATTCATCAGTACTCATTAGAATGGCAGTAATTACAGTAACCTTCCGCCCTCTCCCCACTAGAGGTATAACGAATTATGATAATGAGAACTTGATGACGTGATAGAGAACGTAGTATTAAGATTAAAAAAAGGCAATTTGTGCAGGGGTGGTGAGGCTTTAATGAGGGGAGTGATGTGGTTGTGCAGGAGAGGATCATGAAGGTGCGGATGGGGCGGATGGGGATCGTAGGGGTGCGGACAGGGATCATGAAGGTGGCGGATGGGGCAAGAATGGATCGTAGGGGTGCGGACAGGGATCAATGAAGGTGCGGATGGGGCAGATGGGATCGTAGGGTCAGACAGGATTCATGAAGGATGCCGTGGGGCAGATGGGATCGTAGGGGTGCGGACAGGGATCATGAAGGTGCGGATGGGCAGATGGGGATCGTAGGGGTGCGGACAGGGATCATGAAGGTGCGGATGGGGCAGATGGGGATCGCAGGGTGCGGACAGGGATCATGAAGGTGCGGATGGGGCAGATGGGGATCGTAGGGGTGCGGACAGGGATCATGAAGGTGCGGATGGGGCGGATGGGGTCGTAGGGGTGGGACAGGGATATGAAGGTGCGGACGGGGCGACGGGGATCGTAGGGTGCGGACAGGGATATGAAGGTACGACGGATCGTAGGTGGCGGACGGGCATCGTGGGGTGCGGACGGGGATCTGACGGGTACGGACGGGGATCGTAGGGGTGCGGACAGGGATCATGAAGGTGCGGAGGGTATCGTAGGTGTGCGGACGGGCATCGTCGGGGGTGCGGACGGGGATCGTACGGGTGCGGACGGGGATCGAGGGGTGCGGACGGGGATCTTAGGGGTGCGGACAGGGATCGTGGGTGCGGACGGGTCATCGTAGAAGTGCGGACAGGCATCGTAGGGCGGCGGGCGAGGATCGTAGGGGTGCGGACGGGATCGTAAAGGTGCGGACAAGGATCGTGAGGGTGCGGACAGGGATCGTAGGGTGCGGATGGGGATCGTAGAGGTGCGGACAGGGATCGTAGGGGTGCGCACGGGGATCGTACGGGTGCGGACAGGGATCGTGAATGTGCGGACGGGATCGTATGGTTGCGGGGGATTGTATGGTTACGGGGATTGTAGGGGACGGGTGAGGATCGTAGGGGTGCGGACGGGGATCGTAGGGGTGCGGACGGGGATCGTTGGGTTGCGGGCAGGAAGTCGGGGATCGTTAGGGTGCGGACGGGATCGTAGTGGTGCGGACAGGGATCGTAGGGGTGCGGATGGGGATCGTAGGGGTGCGGACAGGGATCGTAGGGGTGCGGACGGGGATCGTGGGGGTGCGGACGGGAATCGTGGCGGCTGATAAACCATGGAGGGAGAGGAAGAGGAATATGATAGGTGGTGAAGCGAGGGGGAAGGAGGATTGACAGAAACTCATTTAGGATTACCAGTTACGGAATAACATATGAAATAAACAACATAAATCAGCCAAACATACGTTGAGATCCAGAAGGGTTTATTTATCTGCATCACAAAAACAAATACTCGTGATTTATGTAAACTCTGCAAAGGTTGTAAAAAAAGAAAGAGGAAAAAGAGCTATAAATGAATGAGATCCAATACTAAACCTGGTCGCCTTGGAATCTGATGGGTGAATGATTTACCACAGAGAGAGAGAGAGAGAGAGAGAGAGAGAGAGAGAGAGAGAGAGAGAGAGAGAGAGAGAGAGAGAGAGAGAGAGAGAGAGAGAGAGAGAGAGAGAGAGAGAGAGAGAGAGAGAGAGAGAGAGAGAGAGATGAGAGAGAGAGAGAGAGAACGAAACTGAGACGAGAGAGAGAGAGAGAGAGAGAGAGAGAGAGAGAGAGAAAAAAAAAGAGAGAGAGAGACCACATCCGAATCCTATCAGATAAAGTATAAAGCAAAAATCTCACACGTATTCGTTTTTGTTTCATCCTGCCCACAATCATTCCCCAAAAGTTCTACCCTGAAATACACTCGTGGTTTTGCAGCGGGTGTACAGCTTGGAAAAAAAAATTGGTAAATGTTTTGAAGGATAAACACGGACAACAAGCATCGCCACCGTTCACCTGGCACAAACCGTAATTACTGCAGCGTTTTTCACACCCTAATGTATAATTATATCAATATTTTGCCCAGTTTAGTTCCTCAACAAATTACTAATAGTACAAAAAATAACGCACACCATATTTAAAAACGCACCCATGATGTCTTTATATTTTATGTGAATTTATTAGTAGCCAGCAAACTACAGCTGGTTTTTTTCAACTGAAGTATGTTACGACGTCCTTTTTTTAGCCCAAATAACAACGGTACTGCTGAATATGCATATTTTTGATGTCTCTCCTGTACTCTTTACTGTTATTTACTCTAAAAAAATACTCACTACAACCATCACTATAAACTAAATACCTATCACTAAATCACTAAAACTATCTAAAAATTTCTCTAAAATAAAAAAAATTCACTATACCTATCACACTATCACTAAAAACCATCACTATCACTAAAATACCATCACATAACCTCTTAATTAACCTGTCTAACTAGGGATAAACAGAACACACAACCACAGCCACGTTAACCTCCAACAAACAAAGTGAACACATCCCATAACAGTATAGAGGGAAAATAAAAATCAATGAAAACAGATTCCCGCACACACACACAGACAATCAGCAATGAATATAAATTTCAACTCCGATATCAATCCACCTGGAGGCAGCTATCACACTACCTTGCCTGTATAAACAACTGACTGACTTAATGATGACGCAATACAGTGACGACTATGCTTGCCTAAACATTTACTTTACGTCTCTGTAAGCTATTCGATCCCTTCATGTGTGGCAAAGGCGTAATTTATAGCAGATCGAGTTAAGTGTTTCGCAGAAGCTTCGTCGCACCTCCTGAGCCACAAGAAAAGCCATTAGTATCGACGCCTCAAGCCCCAATGGCTATACAAGCAACACCACTAGCACCCTCCAGGCACTTAGCACTCAGGCAACACCACTAGCACCCTCCACGCACTTAGCACTCAGGCAACACCACTAGCACCCTTTAAGCACGCAACACTCACCATTGGCAATTACAGGATGAGAGTACACAGTAGGCCATGAGGGAATCGCTACAACGTGTAAAATGCGACAGGATATCATGGATTATAAAAACTATTAAATAGATCGTATGTCATTTAGAGAAACATATGTACTAGTGGTAAAATGTCAATAACGAGTGAATGTGATAAAGGAATATTCATGAGAGAGAGAGAGAGAGAAGAGAGAGAGAGAGAGAGAGAGAGAGGAGAGAGAGAGAGAGAGAGAGAGAGAGAGAGAGAGAGAGAGAGAGAGAGAGGAGAGAGGGGAGAGAGAGAGAGAGAGAGAGAGAGAGAGAGAGAGAGAGAGAGAGAGAGAGAGAGAGAGAGAATTCATGAAGTGTAGTATGCAAGCTATAGATTCAAAACGGTATGTATTCGAAATGATGAAAGGGAATCTCAGCTGGTAATAATATCAATTACAAATACACACACACACATCACACATACCTACACACACAACACAACCACACACACACACACACAACACACATAAAGAGTGAGGCTTTCAAACGAGTAATCAGAAGCACTGCATCATACGAATCACGCAGGACAATGACCGCCAGAGGGGTTGAAGTGGAATCCAATTATGAGTCTCGTGTCGGAGAACAATAACAAAAGAAGATACAAAATATTCATTGCACTACAGCTTCGTGAGAATGAGTGCTTGGCTTCTCCTTACGTCTCTTTGGCTGTACCTTACGTCTCCTTGGCTATTCCTTACGTCTCCTTGGCTATCTACGTACTGCTGAACCTACGTCCTCCTGGCTATTCCTACGTCTCCTTGGCTAGTGCCTACGTCTCCTTGCATTCTTACGTCTCCTGGCTATCCATTACGTCTCTTGGTATACATACGTCTCTGGCTATTCCATAGTTCTTGGCTATTCTTACGTCCCTTGGCTATCTTAGTGCTTGGCTTCTCCTTACGTCTCCTTGGCTATTCCTTACGTCTCCTTGGCTATTCCTTACGTCTCCTTGGCTATTCCTTACGTCTCCTTGGCTATTCCTTACGTCTCCTTGGCTATTCCTTACGTCTCCTTGGCTATTCCTTACGTCTCCTTGGCTATTCCTTACGTCGCCTTGCCTTCTCACTCCCTCCATACCTCCTCTAGTCCCTCCATACCTCCCTCAGTGTTGGAGAATAATAACAAAAGATACAAAAAATATTCATTGTACTATGGGTAAAACAAGTATCGGTGCACTATAGGCGTGAAACATTCTGACACTAGGGAACGAAGAAAACGAAAACCCTCCCATATCATCAGCACTTGACCGAATGTTTACAGTATTCATCGGACCCCTGGGCACCGATACTTGTCTTACCCATAGTACAGCTATACGTGAGGATGAATCTGCTTGTACTTTCCTTACTTCTCCCTTTCCTTTTCACCCTTCCATGCCTCGCCCCAGCCCCAATGCCGCTCGTATATTCCCGTTTTCTGGAACAGTATGTCGCTTTTACTCTTGAATACATCAGGTTAAGTTACGTTAGGTTATGGTTAGGTAGGTTAAAGTTCACGGTTTTTTTAAGGTAACTGTGTATGGGAATCACAGTGAGGGTATTTTCGCGACAATCCTATGGTTAGTTTCGAAGCTACAGCCAAGCGTCTTCACTCGGAAACCACTTACTAGCATAGAGTTGGGGAATATGCCTCCCGTCCCGCCCCACCAGAGTACTTGTGCTACACAGGTATATTCGTTGCGTTCACAGACGGATCGAGGCAATTACCTGATAGCGAGCCTCAGGTGACCGCGCTGATTACCCAATACAAACAGAATAACAAACAACGTAGCCAAGAGGAGAGAAAACAAGCCTTATGAAATAGCACTGTGTGTGTGTGTGTGTGTGTGTGTGTGTGTGTGTGTGTGTGTGTGTGTGTGTGTGTGTGTGTGTGTGTGTGTGGACGTGTGTGTGTGGGTGTGTGTGTGTGTGTGTGTGATGTGGGTGTGTGTGTGTGTTGTGTGTGTGTGTGTGGTGTGTGTGTGTGTGTGTGTGTGTGTGGGGTGTGTGTGTGGGTGTGTGTGTGGTGTGTGTGGTGGTGGAGAAGTGGGGAAAGGTGTGTTGGGTGTGTATTACCAACGTGCGTGTGGTATTTTGTGTTTTGTGTGTTTGTTTTGTAGTGTTTTGTTTGTTGTTTTGTCTTTTCAAGAAGGTAAGTTATTTTATGTGGGGGTTTTTTTTCATTTTGTTTTTTTGCTTTCCTTATAATATTTTTTTGGATTTCTTTTGATAACCTTTTTTGTTTGGGGGGTCTCATTTTTTTCTTAGTGATATTTTTTTCCATTTTTTTATCGATCTTTATACATGCACTACCAGCGTATGCATAAATAAATAACAATGCGTACACACACACGTACAAACAAGTTCCCTTAGCACCGGTATAGAGTGTGGGTTCGCTACACTTGCACGGGGTAAATACTGAAGGTTCCCGGATGGATGGATGTGTCACCGCGTGTTTCACCTTCCACTTTTCCACTTGGGCGCCGGCCATATGATCAGTCAGAGTGCGACGCGCCACTCACGCCCCGAGGTGACGACTGCCAACACCCGACCAGGAGCGTTTTCTAATTTTTACATATGCTTTTCTTTTAAACTTGAACTCTCTTAAATTTTACATATGACTTTTATTGATTCTTAAGCTTTATTGATTCTTAAGCTTTATTGATTCTTAAGCTTTATTGATTCTTAAGCTTTATTGATTCTTAAGCTTTATTGATTCTTAAGCTTTATTGATTCTTTAGCTTTATTGATTCTTAAGCTTTATTGATTCTTAAGCTTTATTGATTCTTAAGCTTTATTGATTTTAAGCTTTATTGATTCTTAAGCTTTATTGATTCTTAAGCTTTATCTATTCTTAAGCTTTATTTATTCTTAAGTTTTATTGATTTAGTCTTATGAGTTTAAGTTTTATTGATTCTTAAGCTTTATTGATTCTTAAGCTTTATTGATTCTTAAGCTTTATCTATTCTTAAGCTTTATTGATTCTTAAGCTTTATTGATTCTTAAGCTTTATCTATTCTTAAGCTTTATTGATTCTTAAGCTTTATTGATTCTTAAGCTTTATTTATTCTTAAGCTTTATTTATTCTTAAGTTTATTGATTCTTAAGCTTCATTTATTCTTAAGCTTTATTTATTCTTAAGTTTTATTTATTCTTAAGCTTTATTTATTCTTAAGCTTTATTGATTCTTAAGCTATATTGATTCTTAAGCTTTATTTATTCTTAAGCTTTATTGATTCTTAAGCTTTATTGATTCTTAAGCTTTATTGATTCTTAAGCTTCATTTATTCTTAAGCTTTATTGATTCTTAAGCTTTATTTATTCTTAAGCTTCATTTATTCTTAAGCTTTATTGATTCTTAAGCTTTATTGATTCTTAAGCTTTATTGATTCCTAAGCTTTATTTATTCTTAAGCTTTATTTATTCTTAAGCTTTATTTATTCCTAAGCTTTATTTATTCCTAAGCTTTATTTATTCTTAAGCTTCATTTATTCTTAAGCTTTATTTATTCCTAAGCTTTATTGATTCTTAAGCTTTATTGATTCCTAAGCTTTATTTATTCTTAAGCTTTATTTATTCCTAAGCTTTATTTATTCCTAAGCTTTATTTATTCCTAAGCTTTATTTATTCTTTAGCTATTTCAAATTTTTACATATGCCTTTCTTTTATTCAGGAACTCTGTCAATTTTTTTTATCTTTTAAATCTTTACATATAGTTCTTTTATTCTTGATCCCTTTAACTTTTATATGACTTTTTATCATTGAACTCTTTGATTTTTTTATACATGCCTTTCTTTTATTATCGAAATCTCTTTTATTTTTACGTATGATTTTATTTCTTCTTAAGCTCTTTCAAATTTGTACCTATGCCTTTCTTTTATTATCGACCGTTCTTTAATGATTACATATGCCTTTCTTTTATTATCGACCGTTCTTTAAGGATTACATATCCTTTTCTTTTATTATCGACCGTTCTTTAATGATTACATATGCCTTTCTTTTATTATCGACCGTTCTTTAAGGATTACATATCCTTTTCTTTTATCATCGACCGTTCTTTAATGATTACATATGCCTTTCTTTTATTATCGACCGTTCTTTAATGATTACATATCCTTTTCTTTTATTATCGACCGTTCTTTAATGATTACATATGCCTTTCTTTTATTATCGACCGTTCTTTAAGGATTACATATCCTTTTCTTTTATTATCGACCGTTCTTTAATGATTACATATCCTTTTCTTTTATTATCGACCGTTCTTTAATGATTACATATGCCTTCTTTATATCGACCGTTCTTAATGATTACATATGCCTTCTTTTATTATCGACGTTCTTTAATGATTACATATCCTTTTCTTTTATTATCGACCGTTCTTTAATGATTACATATGCCTTTCTTTTATTATCGACGTTCTTTATGATTACATATGCCTTTTTTTATTACGACGTTCTTTAATGATTACATATGCCTTTCTTTTATTATCGACCGTTCTTTAATGATTACATATCCTTTTCTTTTATTATCGACCGTTCTTTAATGATTACATATGCCTTTCTTTTATTATCGACCGTTCTTTAAGGATTACATATGCCTTTCTTTTATTATCGACCGTTCTTTAATGATTACATATGCCTTTCTTTTATTATCGACCGTTCTTTAAGGATTACATATCCTTTTCTTTTATTATCGACCGTTCTTTAAGGATTACATATGCCTTTCTTTTATTATCGACCGTTCTTTAAGGATTACATATGCCTTTCTTTTATTATCGACCGTTCTTTAAGGATTACATATGCCTTTCTTTTATTATCGACCGTTCTTTAAGGATTACCTATCCTTTTCTTTTAGTCTTGTACTCTTGAACTGAACTATTCTTGAACTTAAATATTTACATAGGACCTTTTTTTGTTCTTGAACTTTCTAATTTATACACAAGCCTATCAATTAACCTTGAAATGTTTCTAACTTTTTACATATGCCTTTCTTACATTCAAATGTTTGAGTATCCATCCATAGAGAAAACATTTGCATCTAACACTTTAACTATGCATCTAATTACATCCATACTGAGACACACACAAACACACACACACGTATACCCCACATCACCATACGAAGGTCACACAACGAAGGCCATGCACAGTATTAGTATGGAAAGGCAAGCAAATAGGTAGTTACGTATGCAATTACCCCTAGTCCAAGCGATCCTCCACTTACCAGGGGAGCAGAAGTGGCAAGCAACGAAGGAAATGGGTAAACACTTCTCACGCCTCCACCTTACCCACACCGGGATAGTGTAAGGGGAGGGAAGGGGTGGGTTGTAAGGGGTGGGGTGTAAGGGGTGGGGTGTAAGGGGTGTAAGGGGTGGGGTGTAAGGGGTGGGGTGTGTAAGGGGTGTAAGGGGTGGGGTGTAAGGGGTGGGGTGTAAGGGGTGGGGGTAAGGGGTGTAAGGGGTGGGGTGTAAGGGGTGTAAGGGGTGGGGTGTAAGGGGTGTAAGGGGTGGGGTGTAAGGGGTGGGGTGTAAGGGGTGGGGTGTAAGGGGTGGGGTGTAAGGGGTGGGGTGTAAGGGGGTGTAAGGGGTGGGGTGTAAGGGGTGTAAGGGGTGGGGTTGTAAGGGGGTTGTAAGGGGTGTAAGGGGTGTGGGTGTTAAGGGGTGTAAGGGGTCTGAAAATCTGATAGTGTGATATGTATAGTGATTTTTTTTATTTTAGATCATTTTTTTGATAGTTTTAGATTTAGATTTAGATTTAGATTTAGTGATAGGTATTTTTAGTTTATAGTGATGGTTGTAGTGACTATTTTTTTAAAGTAAATAACAGTAAAGAGTAC
>JACEEZ010016126.1:160000-205000 GCA_016584305.1 Chionoecetes opilio | reverse complement strand
CAGGAGAGGAGAGGAGAGAACAGAAAAGAAAACAGAAGAGAGGAGAGGAGAGGAGAGAGGACAGGAGAGGAGAGGAGATAACAGAAAGAACAGGAAGAGGAGAGGAGAGGAGAGGACAGGAGAGGAGAGGAGAGAAGATAAAAGAGAAGAGAAGAGAAGAGAAGAGAGGAGAAGAGAGGAGAGGAGAGGAGAGGAGAGGAGAGAGAGGAGAGTGGCGTTTGTAGTGATGATGAGCGGATAATGAACGGTGTAGTGTAGTGTTAGTGATGGTGATGATGGTGATGGTGGTAATGGTGAAAGGGGGAAAGCATAAACACCTGAGGGGGAAGGGGGTGAGATTAGGGGAGTGAGGGGTTGAAGGGGGGGGGGCATAAACACATGAGGGAGGGGGCATGACAAGGGGGAAAAGGGTGTTGTAGGCGTTGCATTATGTTTAGCTAAGGGGATCCCAACACGAAGGCGAGGCTCTGACGGCGTGTCTCCCCTCCTGCATTATTTCTAGGTACACCAGCGGGCAGCAAGGTAAAGCAAGGTAAGACACGCAGGCTAATATGTACACACAACCCTTACCTGTGTTGTGTCGTGCAGGGCCTCGCGTCAAGGAATAGGGAGGAGTCTCAGGGATTTTTGTTGTTCGAGATGTCACAAATCTGAGAAGAAAAGACCAAACTGTGAGGTAATTGTGTTGAAATCGGTTATATTTTTGTTTGTCGCTCTCTCTCTCTCTCTCTCTCTCTCTCTCTCTCTCTCTCTCTCTCTCTCTCTCTCTCTCTTCTCTCTCTCTCTCTCTCTCGTTGTGCCACAAATCTGACAAGAAAAAAACAAATTGTGAGGTATTTGTGTTAGTTAAGTCATATTTTTTTGTTCTCTCTCTCTCTCTCTCTCTCTCTCTCTCTCTCTCTCTCTCTCTCTCTCTCTCTCTCTCTCTCTCTCTCTCTCTCTCTCTCTCTCTCTCTCTCTCTCTCTCTCGTTTTAAGTGGTACTAAAAACGAGAACTAAAAAGCAATAATTTTCCATTAAGACTTTTGTTCCAATAAATGACGATCGTTTCTGGATTGAAGGGAGACTGAGATAATTTTTCGAGAATAGTTTCAAATTACAATAGATCTGCAACCCCAGATAAATAATGATGAATATTTCAGTGTGACAGGATACAATAGGAAATAAAACTATACGTATATACTTAATACAGATAACAATATACTAATAACACGGGCTCTGGAAAATAAGCAAGAGAAAAATGTGTGAATGAAATAATACAAATTTAAATCTCGACGTGGGAAGGTTTCTCATTTATGTATTTTCTTATATATGATCAACGAGAGAGAGAGAGAGAGAGAGAGAGAGAGAGGAGAGAAGAGAGAGAGAGAGAGAGAGAGAGAGAGAGAGAGAGGAAGAGAGAGAGAGAGAGAGAGAGAGAGAGAGAGAGAGAGAGAGAGAGAAAAAAAAGAGGTGTCATGAAACAATTAGTACTCGTATAGGCCTGTGTAAATGTAGGCCTATTTCTCCTTTACTCCTACTACTCCTATTTGTACTCCTATTACTCCAATTTCTACTCCTATTCCTCCTATTTTTACTCCTATTCCTCCTATTTTTACTCCTATTCCTCTTATTTTTACTCCTATTCCTCCTATTTTTACTACTATTCCTCCTATTTTTACTACTATTCCTCCTATTTTTACTCCTATTCCTCCTATTTTTACTACTATTCCTCCTATTTTTACTCTTATTCCTCCTATTTTTACTCTTATTCCTCCTATTTTTACTCTTATTCCTCCTATTTTTACTCTTATTCCTCCTATTTTTACTCTTATTCCTCCTATTTTTACTCTTATTCCTCCTAGTTTTACTCCTATTCCTCCTATTTTTACTCTTATTCCTCCTATTTTTACTCCTATTCCTCCTATTTTTACTCTTATTCCTCCTATTTTTACTCTTATTCCTCCTATTTTTACTACTATTCCTCCTATTTTTACTCCTGTTCCTCCTATTTTTACTCTTATTCCTCCTATTTTTACTCCTATTCCTCCTATTTTTACTCTTATTCCTCCTATTTGTACTCCTATTACTCCAATTTCTACTCCTATTACACCTATTTTTACTCCTATTCCTCCTATTTTTACTCCTATTCCTCCTATTTTTACTCCTATTCCTCCTATTTTTACTCCTATTCCTCCTATTTTTACTCCTATTCCTCCTATTTTTACTCCTATTCCTCCTATTTTTACTCCTATTCCTCCTATTTTTACTCCTATTCCTCCTATTTTTACTCCTATTCCTCCTATTTTTACTACTATTCCTCCTATTTTTACTCCTATTCCTCCTATTTTTACTCCTATTCCTCCTATTTTTACTCCTGTTCCTCCTATTTTTACTTCTATTCCTCCTATTTTTACTCCTATTCCTCCTATTTTTACTCCTATTCCTCCTATTTTTACTCCTATTCCTCCTATTTTTACTCCTATTCCTCCTATTTTTACTCCTATTCCTCCTATTTTTACTCCTATTCCTCCTATTTGTACTCCTATTACTCCAATTTTTACTCCTATTACTCCTATTTTTACTCCTATTCCTCCTATTTTTACTCCTACTCCTCCTATTTTCACTCCTATTCCTCCTATTTTTACTCCTATTCCTCCTATTTTTACTCCTATTCCTCCTATTTTTACTCCTATTCCTCCTATTTTTACTCCTATTCCTCCTATTTTTACTCCTATTCCTCCTATTTTTACTCCTATTCCTCCAATTTTTACTCCTATTACTCCTATTTTTACTCCTATTACTCCAATTTTTACTCCTATTTTTACTCCTATTTTTACTCCTATTCCTCCTATTTTTACTCCTATTCCTCCTATTTTTACTCCTATTACTCCTATTTTTACTCCTATTACTCCAATTTTTACTCCTATTACTCCTATTTTTACTCCTATTCCTCCTATTTTTACTCGTATTCCTCCTATTTTTACTCCCATTCCTCCTATTTTTACTACTATTCCTCCTATTTTTACTCCTATTCCTCCTATTTTTACTCGTATTCCTCCTATTTTCACTCCTATTCCTTCTATTTTTACTACTTTTCCTCCTATTTTTACTCCTATTCCTCCTATTTTTACTCCTATTCCTCCTATTTTTACTACTTTTCCTCTTATTTTTACTCCTATTCCTTCTATTTTTACTACTTTTCCTCCTATTTTTACTCCTATTCCTTCTATTTTTACTCCTATTCCTCCTATTTTTACTCCTATTCCTCTTATTTTTACTCCTATTCCTCCTATTTTTACTACTATTCCTCCTATTTTTACTCCTATTCCTCCTATTTTTACTCCTATTCCTTCTATTTTTACTCCTATTCCTCCTATTTTTACTCCTATTCCTTCTATTTTTACTCCTATTCCTCCTATTTTTACTCCTATTCCTCTTATTTTTACTCCTATTCCTCCTATTTTACTACTATTCCTCCTATTTTTACTCCTATTCCTCCATTTTTACTCCTATCTCCTATTTTTACTACTATTCCTCCTATTTTTACTCCTATTCCTCCTATTTTTACTCCTATTCCTCCTATTTTTACTACTATTCCTCCTATTTTTATTACTATTCTCCTATTTTTACTGCTTTCCTCTATTTTTACTGCTATTCCTCCTATTTTTACTGCTATTCCTCCTATTTTTACTACTATTCCTCCTATTTTTACTACTATTCCTCCTATTTTTACTCCTATTCCTCCTATTTTTACTACTATTCCTCCTATTTTTACTCCTATTCCTCCTATTTTTACTCCTATTCCTCCTATTTTTACTACTATTCCTCCTATTTTTACTACTATTCCTCCTATTTTTACTGCTATTCCTCCTATTTTTACTGCTATTCCTCCTATTTTTACTGCTATTCCTCCTATTTTTACTGCTATTCCTCCTATTTTTACTGCTATTCCTCCTATTTTTACTGCTATTCCTCCTATTTTTACTGCTATTCCTCCTATTTTTACTCCTATTCCTCCTATTTTTACTACTATTCCTCCTATTTCTCCTATTTCACCTAGTCCTCCTATCTACCTTTATTTCACTTCATTGACAAAAACACGACAATTTTCTTCGCATTTATCTAAAAAAAAAAAAATCGAAAATATAACTCAAATTCATGGTTAATCTTCCTTCAATCTTTCTTTAACGTACATCACAATATTTCTTCCTTTCATCATATCATTAATATTTCAACCCCTTAGGTATATAAAGTCTATTCTTAACTTTCTATTATTTTCATGCCTTCATAATATACCCTAAGGTCATTTATCATTTTCTCCTTCTTGACTGCCTCTGTGATAATAATTCATATACACTGACGATTAATGCATGACAGAGATGGATCTAGGAAGGAAACTTGGGAGAGAGAGAGAGAGAGAGAGAGAGAGAGAGAGAGAGAGAGAGGAGAGAGAGAGAGAGAGAGAGAGGAAAAGGAGAGAGGAGAGAGAGAGAGAGAGAGAGAGAGAGAGAGAGAGAGAGAGAGAGACAGAGAGAGAGACAGAGACAGAGACAGAGACAGAGACAAGAGAGAGAGACAGAGAGAGAGAGAGAGAGAGAGAGAGAGAGAGAGAGAGAGAGAGGAGAGAGAGAGAGAGAGAGAGAGAGAGAGAGAGAGAGAGAGAGAGAGAGAGAGAGAGAGAGAGAGAGAGAGAGAGAGAGAGAGAGAGAGAGAGAGAGAGAGAGAGAAAAGAACAAACTGATAAAATAAAAACGAGTACAATGAGAGAATATTGAAAGTTAACATATAAAAAATAAGATTCAGAAAAAAACAATACGATAAAATAAAGAGACACGCAAACAGACAGACAGACAGACAGACAGAGAAACAGACAGACAGACACACGGATGAAAACACTGCCACACACAAAGAAATAGAATAAAAGTAGAAACGAGATCCCATGAATATTTTAAAAGCAGTGAAAGACATTTATTTAATTATTTGAGGGAGGGAGACATGCAAACGACAGGTGAGATGGGCTGGAGCGACAGGTGAGCGGAGATTTAAATACCTGAGTCATACATTGAAAAACAGACTCACAGATGCATTATGTATGGCTGTTTAACAAATGCATTATGTATGGCTGTTTACAAATGTATTATGTATGGCTGTTTACAAATGCATTATGTGAGGCTGTTTACAAATGCATTATGTATGGCTGTTTACAAATGTATTATGTATGGCTGTTTACAAATGCATTATGTGAGGCTGTTTACAAATGCATTATGTATGGCTGTTTACAAATGCATTATGTGAGGCTGTTTACAAATGCATTATGTATGGCTGTTTACAAATGTATTATGTATGGCTGTTTACAAATGCATTATGTGAGGCTGTTTACAAATGCATTATGTATGGCTGTTTACAAATGTATTATGTATGGCTGTTTACAAATGCATTATGTATGGCTGTTTACAAATGCATTATGTATGGCTGTTTACAAATGCATTATGTATGGCTGTTTACAAATGCATTATGTATGGCTGTTTACAAATGCATTATGTGAGGCTGTTTACAAATGCATTATGTATGGCTGTTTACAAATGCATTATGTGAGGCTGTTTACAAATGCATTATGTATGGCTGTTTACAAATGCATTATGTGAGGCTGTTTACAAATGCATTATGTATGGCTGTTTACAAATGCATTATGTATGGCTGTTTACAAATGCATTATGTATGGCTGTTTACAAATGCATTATGTATGGGTGTTTACAAATGCATTATGTGAGGCTCTTTAACAAATGCATTATGTGAGGCTCTTTAACAAATGCATTATGTGTGGGTGTTTCTCTTAGTGACGTAAATAATCTATTAATACACAAGCTGAGTGAGATAATACCCTTAAATCTATATTCATAAATCACTACACTATTTCTATTTCTTTATAAATTACTACACAATTTCACTATTTAATACACTATTTATATATCTCACTTTTTTTATTTTCTCATAGTGATGTAACTAACTAAAGTATACACAAGTTGAGGGAGATAATACACATATATATCTATTCATAAATTACTACACTGTTGTTTCTGGTCAAATAAATAAATAAATATCCTGCTATATACGTATGTACTGTACTGTTCTTCTAAGTGATCTAATAAACTGAATAATACACAAGAAGTTGAGTGAGGTAATACACAGATATAGCTATAGTGGGGGTGGGAGGGGGGGGTTAGAGTAGGGGGAAAAGACAAAAATGAGTTAATTTTAGTGGGGGAAAAAGAAAAAGAATTTGAAAGTTGTATTTTTTTGTGTGTTTGGATGTGTTTTAAAGGGGTTTGTGCGTATATTTGTGTGTGTATTGACCCCCCAACACCCTGCCCCCATCTTATAGTATTGGGGGAAGGCCGTAGTGGGGGTGGGAGGGGGTTAAAGTAGGGGGAAAAGACAAAAATGAGTTAATTTTAGTGGGGGAAAAAGAAAAAGAATTTGAAAGTTGTATTTTTTTGTGTGTTTGGATGTGTTTTAAAGGGGTTTGTGCGTATATTTGTGTGTGTATTGACCCCCCAACACCCTGCCCCCATCTTATAGTATTGGGGGAAGGCCGTAGTGGGGGTGGGAGGGGGTTAAAGTAGGAGGAAAAGACAAAAATGAGTTAATTTTAGTGGGGGAGAGAGAAAAAGAATTTGAAAGTTGTATTTTTGTGTGTGTTTGGATGTGTTTTAAAGGGGTTTGTGCGTATGTTTGTGTGTGTATTGACCCCCCAACACCCTGCCCCCATCTTATAGTATTGGGGGAAGGCCGTAGTGGGGGTGGGAGGGGGTTAAAGTAGGGGAAAAAGGAAAAAAATGAGTATACGTACTGTTCTTCTAAGTGATGCAATAAATTAAACAATACAAAGGTTAAGTCAAATAATACCCATATATTTATCTATTCATAAATTCACTACTCTATTTCTGCGCAAATAAAAAAAAACCTTCCTGTCTACGTATATTATTTTTTCTTCATCAAAATAATTCCACCAAAAGAGAATGCCCAGATACAATACAAAATGCACTACACTATTTCTGCGTAAATATAAAGAGCTTGCAGTACGTGTATATTCGTTTGTCTTTATTAAAACATTTATATAAAAAAAGCCTCATGGTACTTACAGAAGATTTACCTCAGAACTTACTAAAAATTGCCCCATATTTTTTTTTTTTAATCACGCATTTATTTTCTTTCTGTTCCTCAGTTCTCTCTCTCTCTCTCTCTCTCTCTCTCTCTCTCTCTCTCTCTCTCTCTCTCTCTCTCTCTCTCTCTCTCTCTCTCTCTCTCTCTCTCTCTCTCTCTCTCTCTCTCTCTCTCAGCTTTTCTTTATCAAAACCTTTCTATAAAAAAAACATCAAGGTCCTTAATAGACAACGTACCTCAGAATTAGTGGATATTGCATCATATGTTATTCTGTTTATAATGTATTCATATTCTCTCTCAGTTCCTCTCTCTCTCTCTCTCTCTCTCTCTCTCTCTCTCTCTCTCTCTCTCTCTCTCTCTCTCTCTCTCTCTCTTTTCTCTCTCTCTCCCTCTCTCTCTCTCTGTTTTTCTTTCTCAAAACAATTCTACCCAAAACAGTAAAAAAAACGAGGTACTTAATAGAAAACGTACCTCAGAAATTAGTGGAAATTGCGCCATTCGTTATTCTTTTTATCATATATTCTCTCTCTCTCTCTCTCTCTCTCTCTCTCTCTCTCTCTCTCTCTCTCTCTCTCTCTCTCTCTCTCGTTCATGTAGTACAGAAGTGAGAGGAAGGGAGAGGGGACCGTGTGAGCTCATAGCGATGGAGACCCTTCCCTTAGCACAGCAGGGTCGCCGCATTACCCAAGTTGCTCTCCACTCAACTCGCGGATGAAATGGAATTGTGAACTTCCTGAGCTCACACACAGAACTTTCCGCTTCAGGGGAGGGAGGTGAAAACACTTCCTACTACCTGCTTCTGCTGCTAATGTGGGAGAATGTGTGTGTGGGAGTGTGTGAGAGAGAGAGAGAGAGAGAGAGAGAGAGAGAGAGAGAGAGAGAGAGAGAGAGAGAGAGAGAGAGAGAGAGAGCGAGCAAGCGAGCGAGCGAGCGAGAGAAAGAGCGAGAGCGAGAGAGAGAGAGAGAGAGAGAGAGAGAGAGCGAGAGAGAGAGAGAGAGAGAGAGAGAGAGAGAGAGAGAGGGATACAGAAATGTTGGCAGGCATACAGACAGGCACAAAGAAAGAGACCGTGACAAATATACAAATACAGACGCAAAAAAATCTAGAAAAGCAGACACAACACAGACAAACTAACAGACAGGCTCACATGTATACAGCCAACAGACGAATAGACAAATATGAATTATGTCTAGTGTCATGATCTAAAAATAAAAATGCTGAAGGGAGCAGCAGATGAGCTTTCCTTGTGAGTAAAGGTAAGGAGTAAGAAAGAATCATTCTGAATACGGAGTGACGTGGCAGCGAGTCGAAGTGAAAAAGAGGGATGGACGGACGGTCGAAGGACAGGAATAGACGCGAGGAGATTAGATTTTTAGGGTGAAAGCAACGTAATGGAGATGGAGAGGCGGTAGGAAGGGAGGAAGCGAGGAGGAAGGATAAGAGAGGAATTGAGAGGCATTAGGAAGGAAGCAAGGTGGGAAGGAGTAGGAAGGGAAGGAGCAGGGTAGGAATAGAGGCAGGAAGGATAGGAGGAAGCAAGGAGGAAGGATAGGAATAGGATAGGCAAGGGAGGAAAGGTAGGAATAGAGAGGCAGGAAGGAAGGGTAGGAGGCAGTAGGAAGGGAGAGAGCAGGGAGAGGAGGATAAGAATGGACAGGCAAGGAGGAGGAATAGGAAGATAGATAGGAATGGAAGGGTAGGAATGGAGAGACAGTAGGAATGGAGTAGCAGAGAGGCAAGGTAGGAATGGAGGAAGGGTAGGAATGGAGGGAGCGAGGAGGAAGGATAGGAAAGGTGTTACTGTATGCAGAGGTTCAGAAATGGGTGAGAAAGTGAAGCAAGGCGATGGAGGCGGCGGAAGCGAGGACGTTGGTGGGTGAGCGTCCAGAGGCTGTCAAAGGAGGTGTCCAGAAGTCCGAAATTCGAGAGTTTGTATGCAGGGCCAATTCCGGTTCTGAACGTGGAGGTACAAGGAGAGGCGAGTTTCATGTAAGGAAGAGGAGGTAATGGAGAAGCCATGGCTCACTGCATAGACATTTTGGTGCAAGATTTTTTTTGGGGGGGGTGGGAATTAAGTTTTTTTGGGGGGAAATTCAACTTTTTAGTTTTGCTGGTGGGGGAATTAAGTTTTTTTTGGGGGGAAATTCAACTTTTTAGTTTTGCTGGTGGGGGAATTAAGTTTTTTTGGGGGGAAATTCAACTTTTTAGTTTTGCTGGTGGGGGAAAATTAAGTTTTTTTGGGGGAGGGGGGAAATTAAGTATTTTGGGGGGGAAATTCAACTTTTTTTTCCTACATCACAAGGGACTGACCAAGAAAAAGAAAAGAAAAAAAAAAGCCCGCTAGCAGCCAGTCCCTATAAAGTAGCAAGTAAGCTAAATAGCAGTAGTAGAAGAAGAGCAAAAGTAGAAAGTAGTAGAAAAGTGGGAGGGCCTACCTAATACAGCTTGGATAGTTGCAGAGTAACTTGGATTACTGAGTTCCTATTTGCTACAGCCGAATTACGAAAGTTTATGGTTAGGGAGGTTAAGTTTTCCTCGTTAGGTAGTTAAAAGCACTTTATGAGCAGTTAAGAGAGACGGACAACCCAGCAGAGACAAGGCCGTAAAATCCACTGCCATGAGTTACGACTTCGATTAGAGGCCAGACATGAGTGAGAACGGATCGGCAAGTCTGTCTCTGGCGGGGCATTTCGTAATAAATCAATGAATGCAGAATTATGGCAGGTAAGACAGGTAAGTTCATGCTGCCCGCCATTACCTCCAATCAGGCCCGCACGGTATACTATGATGCGAACGAGCCACATGAGGATATGAAACTATGATGTGAAAATTTATATAATATAACATGACGTGACCCGAACCACTGCATGCCACCACACACACACACGCACACACACACACACACACACACACACACACACACACACACACACACACACACGCACATACACACACACACACACACACACACACACACACACACACGCACATACACACACGACAACACGCAACCTTGACCATCTGGCTACACATGTTACAAATCTTACCACGCACAAACGTACATACATTCAGACTGTAGTTCCAGCAAATGTACAAAATCTCTCTCTCTCTCTCCCTCTCTGTTGTGTCAGTGCGTGCGTGCGTGCGTGCGTGCGTGCGTGCGTGCGTGCGTGCGTGCGTGCGTGCGTGCGTGGGTGGGTGGGTGGCTGGGTGTGTGTGTGTGTGTGTGTGTGTGTGTGTGTGTGTGTGTGTGTGTTGTGTGTGTGTGTGTGTGTGTGTGTGTGTGTGTGTGTGTGTGTGTGTGTGTGTGTGTGTGTGTGTGTATAAGCAATGACTGGGAAAAAGCCAGGCCCACCAGGGAGACATCCATCGTGGCTCAGGGCGATGCGAGCCAGGCCAAGCGAGGCGCCCAGACCGTAAATCCATAAACCGAGCTAGCGAACTGTGACTTGCTAGAGGAGGGGGAGGAGGAGGTAGAGGAGGAGGAGGAGGAATTGCCTGACGCCCCGTGATCATGCCGCCTCGTCCCTCCCTGATAGATCGCACAACACACACACACACACACACACACACACACACACACACACACACACACACACCTCAAGGACGCATAGACAGACATATCCTATTATTTTCTTCGTCTTATCCCATCACAATATGTAACGACCCCTTCTCTTTTTCCAGAATCATGTTTTCAACGGTAAAAGTTAAATCTCAAACCTCAGAACTGCTAATAAATATCACTGATTTATGCTGCCAACTGTGTGCTATTTTTGTTTGTTTTTCGTTCAGTTTTTTTTTCTTTCACTGTAACCCTCTTGACTACTTTTCAGAGGAAGATTTGGAGCTTATGGGATGAATTGAAGTTGTAAGAAGTTATTGGGAAGGTGTTGACTGTTGATATTGTAAAGTGTTCAGATTTTTCTATGATTTGAGATGCTACCACTCAAGCTGTCTCAAACCATCCACAAATTGAGTCTTTATTTTATCTACCTTTCAGTCAGTAAATCCAGTAATCAGTAAGTCAGTGATCTACCTTTCAGTCAGTAAATCCAGTATTCAGTAAGTCAGTGATCTACCTTTCAGTCAGTAAATCCAGTAATCAGTAAGTCAGTTATCTACCTTTCAGTCAGTAAATCCAGTAATCAGTAAGTCAGTTATCTACCTTTCAGAGTCAGTGTCAGTAAATCCAGTAATCAGTAAGTCAGTTATTTACCTTTCCGTCAGTAAATCCAGTAATCAGTAAGTCAGTTATCTACCTTTCAGAGTCAGAGTCAGTAAATCCAGTAATCAGTAAGTCAGTTATCTACCAATCCGTCAGTAAATCCAGTAATCAGTAAGTCAGTTATCTACCTTTCAGTCAGTAAATCCAGTAATCAGTAAGTCAGTTATCTACCTTTCAGAGTCAGTGTATCCAGTAATCAGTAAGTCAGTTATCTACCTTTCCGTCAGTAAATCCAGTAATCAGTAAGTCAGTTATCTACAATTCAGAGCCAGTCAGTAAATCCAGTAATCTGTAAGTCAATTATCGACAATTCAGAGCCAGTCAGTAAATCCAGTAATCAGTAAGTCAGTTATCTACCTTTCAGAGTCAAGGTCAGTAAATCCAGTAATCAGTAAGTCAGTTATATACCTTTCAGTCAGTAAATCCAGTAATCAGTAAGTTAGTTATTTACCTTTTAGTCAGTAAATCCAGTAATCTGTAAGTCAATTATCGACAATTCAGAGCCAGTTAGTAAATCCAGTAATCAGTAAGTCAGTTACCTATCTTTCAATCAGTAAATCCAGTAATCAGTAAGTCAGTTATCTACCTTTCAGTCAGTAAATCCAGTAATCAGTAAGTCAGTTATCTACCTTTCAGTCAGTAAATCCAGTAATCAGTAAGTCAGTTATCTACCTTTCAGTCAGTAAATCCAGTAATCTGTAAGTCAATTATCGATAATTCAGAGCCAGTTAGTAAATCCAATGAATGATGAAAAAAAAATGAGGTGGGTAATCCATTAAATAAAGTCTTTGGCATTTCTCCAGCTGGTACGTCAAGCGAAAATGTCAACAACCGAGGTGGAGAAATGTAACTTATAGTGAATGAAAAAGTAAAAAAAAGTACGGAATATCTTGTTACGCGAGTCGACTCAAGAGAAAGAAGCAAAGGTCAAAAGCAATAATTAAATGTCTGGAACAAGAACTCTCTCCGGCATGAATAACCAAACATGAATAAAAGTCAAAATTAAGAAATAGAACATTCTCTTTTACGGCCAAATTTCAACAACAACAAAATCAACCAAGAAAATGTGTGGGGGGGGGGGGGGGAGGAGAGAGAGAGAGAGAGAGAGAGAGAGAGAGAGAGAGAGAGAGAGAGAAAGAGAGAGAGAGAGAGAGAGAGAGAGGAAGAGAGAGAGAGAGAGAGAGAGAGAGAGAGAACGAGAGAGAGAGAGAGAGAGAGAGAGAGAGAGAGAGAGAGAGAGAGAGAGAGAGAGAGAGAGAGAGAGAGAGAGAGAGACACTGTAAAGCAATGCAAGATAAATAAGTGGGAAAAATAACGAAAATTCAGTAACAGCGAATAGCCCTTCTCCCCTCCTCCCTCCTATAAAAAATGCTACATCCAAACACGATGCAGGCTAAAAAATATAAACAAGGACAAGAAATATATACACACACAAAAAAGAAAACAAAAAAAACCTTTCTTTTATCCATCCTGTACAAGCTTTCCTGAACCCACACACACACAGACCCACAGACCTTCAATTTAAATACATGTTTTATGCAGCAAGTCACACCTGTATATGGGGGAGAAGGGTAGAAAAAGGCGGGGAAAATATACAGGAGTGGTTGAGGAAGCAAAAGAGGAGAGGGGAGAGTACGGAATAAGAGGAGAAAGATGAAGAACAGAGAGAAAGAGGGAGAGAGGAAAAGAAATATAACAGAGAGGAGAGTAAAATGGTTGAAAGATGGATTAAAGAAGACGAAGTGGAAATAAAAGAGAAATAAAAGAGAAATAAAAGAGAAATTGATACAAAGATAACGAGAGAATGAAAAGAAAATGTATGAAGACTTGATCCAAAACTTTATAGCCAGAGAGAGAGAGAGAGAGAGAGAGAGAGAAGAGAAGGAGAGAGATGAGAGAGAGAGAGAGAGAGAGAGAAGAGAGAGGAGAGAAGAGAGAAGAGAGAGAGAGAGAGAGAGAGAGAAGAGTAAGAGGAGAGAGAAGATAGAGACAGAGAAGATCAGAGAGAGAAAGTGAAGAAGAGTAAAGAATCATGAGGTACAGAGGAAAAGAATTAACAAAAGCAAGAAGAATTAAGAATAGTGGAGGAGAGGAAAAGGAGGAGAAGAAGGAGGAGGAGGAAGGAGGAGGAGGAGGAGGAGGAGGAGGAGGAGGAGAGGAGGAGGAGGAGGAGGAGGAGGAGGAGGAGGAGGAGGAGGAGGAATAGGAGGAGGAGGAGGAATAGGAGGAGGAGGAGGAGGCGGAGGAGGAGGAGGCCTGCAGATAGGATGCGGAGGGAGAACACGATGGAATGAAGATAAACTACGTAAGCGTGAAATAAGAAATATAATGGAAGAATGCAGGAAGAAAGAAGGAGAGAAACTACAAAGGAGCTGAGATAAGAAGGAAGGAAGCAAAGGAACAGGGAGTAAATAGAAGGATTGGAAGAAGCGGTAAAGTATAATAATAGAAAGTACACGAAAAAAACTGGATATTCTAAACTTGAATACAAAAAAACCCATCTTCTAAACTTGAATAGGAAACAACCCAGATCTTCTAAACTTGAATATGAAAAAACCCAGATCTTCTAAACTTGAATACGAAAAAATCCAGATCTTCTAAACTTGAATACGAAAAAACCCAGATCTTCTAAACTTGAATACGAAAAATCCCGATATTCTAAACTTGAATACGAAAAAAACCAGATATTCTAAACTTGAATACGAGAAATCCCAGATCTTCTAACTTTGAATACGAAAAAAACCAGATCTTCTAAACTTGAATACGAAAAAAACCAGATCTTCTAAACTTGAATACGAAAAAACCCACATCTTCTAAACTTGAATACGAAAAAACCCACATCTTCTAAACTTGAATACGAAAAAACCCACATCTTCTAAACTTGAATACGAAAAAACCCACATCTTCTAAACTTGAATACGAAAAAAACCACATCTTCTAAACTTGAATATGCAAAAACCCAAATCTTCTAAACTTGAATACGAAAAAAACCAGATCTTCTAAACTTAAATATAAAAGAAAAAAAACTATATATAAAAAAAAAACATAGCTCACATTGAATCCATTAATCTCGAAGTCCATCTGTCATAAAATTATTGACACAAATTAATCACAACTTGCCACAACACAACGAATTTTCATGAGAGATTGGCTGGAGTGCATTAAATAAAAAAACTTCTATACACAATAAAATCTGACTCTAACAAAACATCTAACACCGCTCATTTATAGAAGCATTCATTGGTCTTCATTCACTCACTGTTAGTTCTTTCATTCCTTCAAAATGCTCCACTTTTTTTCACAACACGAATACCTTTATTTATTTTATCTTTTTTCTTCTTTTGGTGTGTGTGTGTGTGTGTGTGTGTGTGTGTGTGTGGGTGGGTGGGTGGTGGTGGGTGGGTGGGTGGGTGGGTGGGTGGGTGGGTGGGTGGGTGGGTGGGTGGGTGGGTGGGGGTGGGTGGGTGGGTGGGTGGGTGGTGTGTGTGGTGTGTGGTGTGTGTGTGTGTGTGTGGTGTGTGTGTGTGTGTGTGTGTGTGTGTGTGTATTCATCTAGTTGTAGTCATCTAGTTGTATTTTACAGGGCCTGAGCAACGCTTGTATGGCCCCGTCTCCATATCAACATTTATTTTTCTCGTTCATCTTTTTTTTTTTAGTGTTGGGGGAAGCCACCACCCCGGGAAGCGGGTCACAAACCCCGACTAACACCCGGTACCCATTCACTGCTGGGTGGACAGGGGCTCGGGTTTTAAGAAGACCGCCCGTCTATCTTCGCTCCGCCCGGGGATCGAACCCGGGACTTCTCGGTGTGTGCGTGTGCGTGTGCGTGTGTGTGCGTGTGTGTGTGTGTGTGTGTGTGTGTGTGTGTGTGTGTGTGTGTGTGCTGTAAGGGTGAAATATGCAGGTTCAACAATAGCTTTCAATTTTGTATTCTAATGTTTCATGGCGTGTAAAGTATCAAGTCTTTTTCTTTATAAACTAATCAGTGGTATTTTTTGTGTGAATATATCCAGTTTCCATTTTTTGGGGAGGGGGGGTGAGCTCCGATATCCTTACACACTAATGAAATTCCTCAATTACATATCTCTTTCCCTTGGGCAGCTTCCACATCAATACTACACCGGCAATGCATTATGTAAATACTCTTCTTTGATATCACTGTGGCAGCGCTTTTCAATACTCTCGAAGGACAGCCACCAGTTAGACAATATTCACATAATAGTAATTCTATTAATCAGTACGGTGATGAAACAGGTAATTAATATAACAATGCATATAGCACGCACTTTGATAAATAGCCCTCATCTTCCCCAACAAATACGCAACATATCATAAATTATCTCGTATCGTATCATATTTTATGACCAAATAACATACCTTCATCTCGTAACATAAACTACGCAGAAACTTGCTTTGAACTAAATAACATATCCTATAGTGTGGCTTTCCCTCTTGCCATTTACTACATCACACTTTCGAGCCTACAGTGTGTGTCCAAGATTCACTGTATTCTATGTAATAATGTGCTGTATTTTATGTGTTTTATGTGGTATGTTATGTGACAGTCTGATTGCTATTATTTAGTTTATGCATACGCGTCCTTCAGCACTACTGTGACAGAAAAAAGAAGTGCAATGCCATGGAATCTGGTTTATTTAACTGTATCTACAGGCTGAATATTTTAATGTTTATGAATCACCTTCAACAAATACTCACGTGGCTTCATTTCAGACATAACGTGTTGATGTATATATGCCGCGGGAACCAGAATAAACATTGCAACCAGCCCCCTCCCCACACCTGTCCCCCTGTATTACCATTGTCATCATCGCCCCATGCCTGATCACTGGTCCAAATGTCTGAGAACGCTGCGTCCCGTCTCCTTCACCAGGCAAGTGTGACGCAACTTTTAACACAGGTGAGTGAAATTCTAAATCTCTGTCGATTATTCCATCTAATTTCAGCACGCTCTGTACTTAACACCTGTTATTTCCCAGAATGTATCGCCTACAACGGTCTGGGTCTCACTGAAATTCGTTCATATCTAAAGCAATGAGGATAAACACAGACAGGGTGAGGCAGTTTTTTCTTCTTACAATGGATTATTCGGACGTGCACGAGGAAATGCAATATTTTCCTTTTTTTATTGTTGCAATGTTGTGTTGTGCTGCATATCAAAATGTGTATCATTGCTTTCTCTCTCTCTCTCTCTCTCTCTCTCTCTCTCTCTCTCTCTCTCTCTCTCTCTCTCTCTCTCTCTCTCTCTCTCTCTCTCTCTCTCTCTCTGTAATACACACACACATACACAAAACTATCAATACAGTCAAAAAAAGAACCGTAACTTAAGAGCAGATCGACCGAGCTAAGACAAGTGATATAAGCCATGCGTATAGTGGGTTTTCTCGCTCACACACATAACTAGCAATGCGGTAAAAAGACACAATAACCGTAACTTAGGAGACGAGTAAATACAACTATCACTCAAAACCTAAAGAAACCGAATAAAAAAGATAGAAGGTTGTCACAAATCATCAAAAAAATCTCGTGAATCTCTCTTGACGTCCTTGTCTTGCCACTGGAATGCTCAGGTACACACACACACACACACACACACACACACACACACACACACACACACACACACACACACACACACACACACACACACACACACACACACAGGCAATCACTTATTCATTCCTGCGTCATACTCCATCGAGCAGGTATTACATGCCTCGTCCTTCTGCCGCTATCTACGTAATCTCTCTCTCTCTCTCTCTCTCTCTCTCTCTCTCTCTCTACTTTCCGCTTCCTCATTCTCCTGCTTTACATATTTTTTCATTTTTTTTCTACTCTTTATATATTACTCTCTCTCTCTCTCTCTCTCTCTCTCTCTCTCTCTCTCTCTCTCTCTCTCTCTCTCTCTCTCTCTCTCTCTCTCTCTCTCTCTCATTCCGAATTTTCTTCACTCGCTTTCTCTCCTTTCCACTTTCTCTTTTTTCTGCTTCACCAATTTTCTTCATCTTTTCTCTACTCTATTTTATATTACTCTCTCTCTCTCTCCTCTCTCTCTCTCTCTCTCCTCTCTCTCTCTCTCTCTCTCTCTCTCTCTCTCTCTCTCTCTCTCTCTCTCTCCTCTTTCACTATCTTTATCGTTACCGTCTCTCTAATCTCCTTCTTTATCAGATTTTGGTTTTTTTTTTTCTCTCTCTCTCTCTCTCTCTCTCTCTCTCTCTCCCTCTCTCTCTCTCTCTCTCTCTCTCTCTCTCTCTCTCTCTCTCTCTCTCTCTCTCCTCTCTCTCTTTATGACCTAAATCCTCATTTCCTTACGGCATTAGACTAATAACACATTTTATCTTACGCCATTTAAAGTCTTATGATGATTTTCCACTTTTGGAGAGTTCGATTTCGTTTAATTCCCTGCACGAGATCTAAAACCTGACGAGAAAAGATACTGCAATATGTTAACGTTCCCCATTCACACGACTAAATTGAGTTAGTTGCAAAGCTTTACAAGGAGAGAGAGAGAGAGAGAGAGAGAGAGAGAGAGAGAGAGAGAGAGAGAGAGAGAGAGAGAGAGAGAGAGAGAGAGAGAGAGAGAGAGAGAGAGAGAGAGAGGAGAGAGAGCGAGCGAGCGAGCCAGCGAGCGAGGGAGCGAGCGAGCGAGGGAGGGAGCAAGCGAAAGAGAGAGAGAGAGAGAGAGAGAGAGAGAGAGAGAGAGAGAGAGGAGAGAGAGAGAGAGAGAGAGAGAGAGAGAGAGAGAGAGAGAGAGAGAGAGTGGAACACGCTGATATCACAAACAGAATTTAACGGAGTGAGTGTCCAGGAATTCAAAGTGATGGTGAACAGCTGGTTGCTAGGCAGAGCTGAGTGATAGTGATAAAGTTACTATTATAAGGACCAGAGTAAGACTTTAAGATAGGCAGCATGAAGAATGTAACCTTTAGTCTGTAAGTTACTAGGCTACAATGTTATGTTGAATGTAACTTCTCTGTAAACTGTTAATTAGTATAAATAAAGAGAGAGAGAGAGAGAGAGAGAGAGAGAGAGAGAGAGAGAGAGAGAGAGAGAGAGAGAGAGAGAGAGAGAGAGAGAGAGAGAGAGAGAGAGAGAGAGAGAGAGAGAGAGAGAGCTGTGTAAGGCAACCATGATACATTATTTCTTTCGTCATATACTTTCCAATCGAAAAAAAGAATTACTTATATTTAACGAAGGAAAAATTATGGAAGCTTTAGTGATTTTTTTTAACCTAACCAAACTAGCCAGGATGTAAATAAATATATATACATTAAAAATGTCATATATTCCTTTAAAATATTAAATAACTGGAAAAATTCATACACGCAGGTAAGTCTTCAGTGCTATCCAGGTAACCCCTCTTCTCTTCTTCTCTTCTTCCTACGTCCACCTGTCACCCCTTCATAGAGACGCATCATTCTTCCCTCTTCCAATCTTCACTTTTCCCCTCGTCTTCAGCTTACCCTCTTCCCTCGCCCTTCTTCTTCTTCTTCTTCTTCTTCTTTTCTCCTCCTCCTCCTCCTCCTCCTCCTCCTCCTCCTCCTCCTCCTCCTCCTCCTCCTCCTCCTCCTCCTCCTCAAGCCACGCCGCTGCACAATCTTAAAATTCTTCGGAGGAACAGTCCGGGATCCATAAGTTGCATTTGATTGGTGAAAAATTGGTGAGAGAGAGAGAGAGAGAGAGAGAGAGAGAGAGAGAGAGAGAGAGAGAGAGAGAGAGAGAGAGAGAGAGAGAGAGAGAGAGAGAGAGAGAGAAAGAGAGAGAGAGAGAGAGAGATTTCACCACGCCCTGGAGAGTCACTCCCCTCATGTCATCATACACACAGACTCAAAATCCTCTATCCAGGCCCTCAGAGACACACAGCCACAGGATAACATTCACCTCCTCACCTCCACTCTTCTTTTGGCCCAGCGACTGGCTGCACGTGGCTGCAAAATCACCCTCAATTGGGTTCCCAGCCATGTAGGCCTTAGTGGCAACGAAGCAGCTGACAGAGCTGCAAAATCAGCCGCTGCCCTTCCCAGCCCCACCACGGCTGTTCTGCCCAGCCTCTCCCAAACTCTACTTAAAATAAAGTCTGCCTCGCACGCCTTGTCCCGCCAGCAACACGAGGCCACAGTCGCCCTATCATCACCCTCTGCCTCCTGGTACGCTGCTGCAACAGCTTACCACCCACTTCCCCAAGACCCATCCATCCCCCCACACGTACGGGACCGACTACACCGTCTCCGCCTCGGCTTTCCCTGCTTTGAGGAAATCCGCCAGGGCGCTGTGGACATCACCTGTGATCACTGCCAGGTCACCTCCCCCTTTGCACTCCAACACTACCTCCTGAAGTGCGAGGCAACCTCCCACCTCAGGGAACGCCTCCCACCTCATCCGCAGCCCGGACATCCAGCTGCCGCCGCCGCTGCTGCTGCGGTAATTAGATCTGTCCCTCTGGCCACTCTCACCTCCACCGTTCGGGAGTACCCCCCCCCCAAGGTAGCTCCAATACACTGCCTTTTTTAATTTTTTATTGTAATGCCATAATTCCACAGGCGGGCTGCTATAGGCAAAAGCTCGCGTCAACCACAGTGTTGACAAAATATTAACAACAGAGAGAGAGAGAGAGAGAGAGAGAGAGAGAGAGAGAGAGAGAGAGAGAGAGAGAGAGAGAGAGAGAGAGAGAGAGAGAGAGAAGAGAGAGAGAGAGAGAGAGAGAGAGGAGAGAGAGAGAAGAGAGAGAGAGAGAGAGAGAGAGAGAGAGAGAGAGAGAGAGAGAGAGTTTTTCTTTTATAGTTAGTTAAATGGAAAAAGAAGAGTGCAGGAAGGAAGTCAGCAATAAAAAAAATGATAGAATACAAGAAAATACAGAAGTTACGACAATGAAAGAAAGAAAATTATCAAAGAAAAAAACTGAAAGGAAAGGAAAAGGAGCTAGGAGGAAAGAGGGAAAAAAGTCACAACAAGATTACAAGTAGTGGAAAAAGAAGTCTTCGGGAGGAAAAAAACACATAAGCGACGGGAAGTTAAGTAGTGGAACTGACAAGTGAGGTAATTATCTTTCACATCTGTCTCTGGCATCAATGGCTTTCATCTAACACCGCCATAACGACACACACACACGCGCGCGCACACACACACACACACACGCACGCACACACACACACACACACACACACACACACACACACACACACACACACACACACACACACACACACACACACACACACACACTTACGTTTACTAAAAATGATAAACAGTTGTCTCGTTCAGTTAAAGAGAGAGAGACACAGAGAGAGAGAGAGAGAGAGAGAGAGAGAGAGAGAGAGAGAGAGAGAGAGAGAGAGAGAGAGAGAGAGAGAGAGAGAGAGAGAGAGAGAGAGAGAGAGAGAGAGAGAGAGAGAGAGAGAGAGAGAGAGTCAAACTATTCCTCTCTCTTTCCCTTCCTCCTCCTTCTCTTTAAACTCCTTGTCTTCTCTTCAGACCAAATCCTTTTAAATAGTTTGTTTTCTTACTTCTTACTTCAGTCCAGTTTTTATTATTTGCATCTAACAAGAGTCAAACTATTCCTCTCTCTTTTCCTTCCTTCCTCCTTCTCTTTAAACTCTCTTGCTTCTCTTCAGACCTAATCTTTTTAAAATATACTTCTTTCTTCTTACTCTTCAAACCTAATCATTTTAAATATACTTTTTTTCTTACTCTTCAAACCTAATCATTTTAAATATACTTTTTTTTCTTACTCTTCAAACCTAATCATTTGAAATATACTTTTTCCTTCTTACTCTTCAAACCTAATCATTTTAAAATATACTTCTTTCTTCTTACTCTTCAAACCTAGTCATTTTAAAATATACTTCTTTCTTCTTACTCTTCAAACCTAGTCATTTTAAAATATACTTCTTTCTTCTTACTCTTCAAACCTAGTCATTTTAAAATATACTTCTTTCTTCTTACTCTTCAAACCTAATCTTTTTAAAATATACTTCTTTCTTCTTACTCTTCAAACCTAATCATTTTAAAATATACTTCTTTCTTCTTACTCTTCAAACCTAGTCATTTTAAAATATACTTCTTTCTTCTTACTCTTCAAACCTAATAATTTTGAACATACTTTTTTTCCTTACCTCTCAGTCCAGTTTTTATTTTTTTTTCCTCCAATTGCATTCTTCTTAATACCAATCTAATTCCTTTCCCTTCTTCTTGCTTCTCTATTTTCCTTCCTCCTCCTTCTCTTTAAACTCTCTTGCTTCTCTCCAAACCAAATCCTTTTAAATATATATAATTTTTCTTACACTCCAGTTCAGTTTTTTTTATTTCCTTCCAATTGCATTCTTCTTAATACCAATCTAATTCATTTTCCTTCCCCTTGCTTCCCCTCATATCGTTTTCCTCTCTCTTCATTCCCTCTTTCCTTTCACCTCACGTTCCTCTTTCCTTAACATGCCATTCCAATCCTTTTAACTTTCCACCCTTCCTTCCTTCCCTTCCAGTTCCTTCTCCTACTTCCTTCTTCTTCTTCCTTCCCTACCAGTTCAGTTCCTTCTCCTTCAGACTTCCCTTCCTTCCTTCCCTACCAGTTCAGTTTCTTCTCCTTCAGACTTCCCTTCCTTCCTTCCCTACCAGTTCAGTTCCTTCTCCTTCTGACTTCCTTCCTTCCTTCCTTCCTTCCTTCCCTACCAGTTAAGTTCCTTCTCCTTCAGACTTCCCTCCTTCCTTCCCTACCAGTTCAGTTCCTTCTCCTTCAGACTTCCCTTCCTTCCTTCCCTACCAGTTCAGTTCCTTCTCCTTCTGACTTCCTTCCTTCCTTCCTTCCTTCCTTCCCTACCAGTTCAGTTCCTTCTCCTTCAGACTTCCCTCCTTCCTTCCCTACCAGTTCAGTTCCTTCTCCTTCAGACTTCCTTCCTTCCTTCCCTACCAGTTCAGTTCCTTCTCCTTCAGACTTCCCTCCTTCCTTCCCTACCAGTTCAGTTCCTTCTCCTTCAGACTTCCCTCCTTCCTTCCCTACCAGTTAAGTTCCTTCTCCTTCAGACTTCCCTCCTTCCTTCCCTACCAGTCCAGTTCCTTCTCCTTCAGACTTCCTTCCTTCCTTCCCTACCAGTTCAGTTCCTTCTCCTTCAGACTTCCTTCCTTCCTTCCCTACCAGTTCAGTTCCTTCTCCTTCTGACTTCCTTCCTTCCTTCCCTACCAGTTCAGTTCCTTCTCCTTCAGACTTCCTTCCTTCCTTCCTTACCAGTTCAGTTCCTTCTCCTTCAGACTTCCTTCCTTCCTTCCCTACCAGTCCAGTTCCTTCTCCTTCAGACTTCCTTCCTTCCTTCCTTCCTTCCCTACCAGTTCAGTTCCTTCTCCTTCAGACTTCCCTTCCTTCCTTCCCTACCAGTCCAGTTCCTTCTCCTTCTGACTTCCCTCCTTCCTTCCCTACCAGTTCAGTTCCTTCTCCTTCTGACTTCCCTCCTTCCTTCCCTACCAGTTCAGTTCCTTCTCCTTCTGACTTCCTTCCTTCCTTCCCTACCAGTTCAGTTCCTTCTCCTTCTGACCTCCCTCCTTCCTTCCCTACCAGTTCAGTTCCTTCTCCTTCTGACTTCCTTCCTTCCTTCCCTACCAGTTCAGTTCCTTCTCCTTCTGACTTCCTTCCTTCCTTCCCTACCAGTTCAGTTCCTTCTCCTTCAGACTTCCCTCCTTCCTTCCCTACCAGTTAAGTTCCTTCTCCTTCTGACCTCCCTCCTTCCTTCCCTACCAGTTCAGTTCCTTCTCCTTCAGACTTCCTTCCTTCCTTCCCTACCAGTTCAGTTCCTTCTCCTTCTGACTTCCCTCCTTCCTTCCCTACCAGTTCAGTTCCTTCTCCTTCTGACTTCCTTCCTTCCTTCCCTACCAGTTCAGTTCCTTCTCCTTCAGACTTCCCTCCTTCCTTCCTTCCCTTCCAGTTCCTTCTCCTTCAGACTTCCCTCCTTCCTTCCCTACCAGTTCAGTTCCTTCTCCTTCAGACTTCCCATTCTTTCTCTCTTTGTCTGTCGAAGCAATACATTAATAATAAGTCCATTCGTGCAGACAAGCTGAATTAAACGCAATTATGGGAATCAATAATAAAAATAACATTAACCCCTTGAGACCCAGAACGTAATTTACATTGAAATTTGGGTACCATTAGACGATTTCTAGTGTTATAAGCAATATTATATAGATATGACCTGTTTAGTATCCTTGTCGACTAATTTATTTGGTATATTCAGTTACTTTTCGTAATTTTATGGCCATCAACAGACGATTTTTTTTATAGCAAAGGAAAGATCTGGGCGTGAAGAGGTTAAACATTTGACCTCTCTTGATAATTAGGGAGCAAAAAATACACAAAAAAAACCACCTCGGCTCATTCTTAGTTAAGCCATCCAACACTAAAGCAATACTTGTGTACTATTATCATCATCACAAAAATGTAGGGGAAAAAATAGGGGGAAAAATCCTGACGATATATGATTACTGGGGAATTCTTGAAGAGGGGAAATTCTCTAGTGTGTGAGGGGAAACGAGGAAATATTTTCAGGAAGGCATGCAGATATAAAGAGGATGGAAAGACGGGAAGAACATGGAGAGTTTGAACATGGAGACATAGAACATGGAGAGTATGAACATGGAGACATAGAACATGGAGAGTATGAACATGGAGACATAGAACATGGAGGGTTTGAACATGGAGACATAGAACATGGAGAGTTTGAACATGGAGACATAGAACATGGAGAGTATGAACATGGAGACATAGAACATGGAGGGTTTGAACATGGAGACATAGAACATGGAGGGTTTGAACATGGAGACATAGAACATGGAGAGTTTGAACATGGAGACATAGAACATGGAGGGTTTGAACATGGAGACATAGAACATGGAGAGTTTGAACATGGAGACATAGAACATGGAGGGTTTGAACATGGAGACATAGAACATGGAGGGTTTGAACATGGAGACATAGAACATGGAGAGTTTGAACATGGAGACATAGAACATGGAGAGTTTGAACATGGAGACTTTAGAACATGGAGAGTATGATCATGGAGACATAGAACATGGAGAGTTTGAACATGGAGACATAGAACATGGAGGGTTTGAACATGGAGACATAGATAATGGAGAGTTTGAACATGGAGACACTGAACATGGAGTATTTGAACATGGAGACATAGAACATGGAGAGTTTGAACATGGAGACATAGAACATGGAGAGTTTGAACATGGAGACATAGAACATGGAGAGTATGAACATGGAGACATAGAACATGGAGAGTATGAACATGGAGACATAGAACATGGAGGGTTTGAACATGGAGACATAGAACATGGAGAGTTTGAACATGGAGACATAGAACATGGAGGGTTTGAACATGGAGACATAGAACATGGAGAGTTTGAACATGGAGACATAAACATGGAGAGTTTGAACATGGAGACATAGACATGGAGAGTTTGAACATGGACATAGAACATGGAGAGTTTGAACATGGAGACATAGAACATGGAGAGGTTTGAACATGGAGACATAGAACATGGAGGGTTTGAACATGAGAATAGAAATGGAAGTTTGAACATGGAGACATAGAACATGGAGAGTTTGAACATGGAACATAAACATGGAGAGTTTGAACATGGAGACATAGAACATGGAGAGTTTGAACATGGAGACATAGAACATGGAGGTTTGAACATGGAGACATAGAACATGGAGAGTTTGGAACATGGAGACATAGAACATGGAGAGTTTGAACATGGAGACATAGAACATGGAGAGTTTGAACATGGAGACATAGAACATGGAGAGTTTGAACATGGAGACATAGAACATGGAGAGTTTGAACATGGAGACATAGAACATGGAGAGTTTGAACATGGAGACATAGAACATGGAGGGTTTGAACATGGAGACATAGAACATGGAGAGTATGAACATGGAGACATAGAACATGGAGGGTTTGAATGAACATGGAGACATAGAACATGGAGAGTTTGAACATGGAGACGTAGAACATGGAGAGTATGAACATGGAGACATAGAACATGGAGAGTTTGAACATGGAGACATAGAACATGGAGAGTATGAACATGGAGACATAGAACATGGAGAGTTTGAACATGGAGACATAGAACATGGAGAGTTTGAACATGGAGACATAGTGTAAAGATGGAGGAGGAAGAAAAGATGGGACGCGAAAGGAAAACAGAAGGGAGGTGATGATAACGAGGGGAGAATGATAAAATGGGAGCACGATGAAGGGGAAAGAGGGGAAGGAGTAGAAGGGCGAAGATAGGAGGAAGAGGAAGGGATATGACCATGAGGGAGAGATATGGGGAGTAAAAAATAATGATAGGTAAGGAAAGACAAAGGAGGACAGAAGACAAAGGAGGACAGAAGACAAAAAAAGGGTGTAGGACAAAATAGAAAATGGAAAATGAAATGAATGAAGAAGATGAAGGAAGAAAGGAAGGAAGGTGAAGAAATATGGAGCTAAAAAAAGATGTTATTCAGAGCGAAGAAGCAGTAAGGGCGAATATTTCTTAAAGGAGGGAATATAATATAATATAATATAAAGAAGAAAAAAGCGGAGGAAGGGAAGAAGACACAAAGGGCTGAGGAAGGGAGAGAGAGAAAAACTAACAGGAAGGAATGGACAAAAAACTGGCTAAGGATGAGGAAGTAAAGAGGAAAGAGAGTGCTGGAGGGAACAAGACGGCGCAGGAAGAAGATAAAAAAAAAACAGACATCCGAGTCCAAAAAAAAAAATTCTGGGAGGAGGAAATAAAAAGGAAAAAAAAACGGACACCCAGAGAGCAAAAAAAAAAAAGATCTGAGCAAGAGTGGTAAAATTTGGATTACAAGAAAGAATACAACACCGTCTGGAAGCGAAACACAAGACGCAGAGGAGGAAATATGGAAGGGCGGAGAGAACCAACAAGATCAAGAACGCAGAAGGAAATGGATGACGAGGAAAAGGAGGGAAACAAGATATTATAGGGAGAAGAAACTAGGACAAAAACAATGATATGGAACAGAGAGGTGAATAGGACGAGGACGAAGAGGACGAGGACGAAGAGGATGAGGACGAGGATGAGGACAAAGACAAAGGTGAGGAGGAGGACAAGCAAGAGGAAGAGGACGAGGACGAAGGTGAAGGCGAGGACAAGAAGGAAGACGAATGTAAAAAGGACAAAAACGAGGACGAGGACGAAGACAAAGGTGTAGACGAGGACTAAGACAAAGACGAGGACAAAGGTGTGGCCGAGGACAAGACGAAGATATGGGCGAGGACGAGGAAGATAGACGAGGACAAGGAACAGTAACATGAGGAAGAGGGAGTGGGAGGAGAGGGGTAGAGAGGAAGAGGAGAGGGTTAGGGAGGGAGAGAAGAAGGGTAGGGAGGGGGAGAAGAGGGGTAAGGAGTCTTCCCAGCCCTCCTCCTACCCCCAAGAAGCAAGGGGGGCATGTGTACCATTAGGAGTAGTGGGAGTAGAGGACCAAGACGCGCCAGGTATTCCAGTGGACTTTAGTTAGTGGGAGACATAACTCAGGGTGAGGGAAGCCAGGTGACCTCGATGAAATTAGTGGAGGAGGCAGAGTTGGGTGCAAGGAAGGAGGGAAGGAAGGGAAGGGAGGGAAGGAAGGGAAGGAAGGAGGGTTGCAAGGAGAGTAGAAAGAAAGAAGGTAAGGAAGGAGGAGGAAGGAAGGGAGGAAACAAGGAAGGAAGGAGGGAAGGAAGGAGGGAGTGATGAAGTAAGGGAGGAGAAAACTAAGGAAGGAAGGAAGGAAGGAGGGAAGGAAGGGAGGGAGGAGGAAAGTAGGAAGAATGTAGTAAAGGAAGGAGGGAAGTGAGGAAGGAAAAAAGAAAGGAAGAAAGTAGGTAAGGAAGCAGGGCAGTGTGGAAGTAAGGGAGAGAGGAAAGTAAGGAAGGAAGGAAGGAAGGAGGGAAGTGAGGAAGTAAAGACGGGAGGAAAGTAGGAAGAAAGAAGGTAAGGAAGGAGGGAATTGATGAAGTAAGGAAGATAGGAAACTAGGAAGAAAGAAGGTAAGGAAGAAAACTTTATTAACCTTAAATTACGGGATTATCGACCCTATGTAAGTCTGAGGAAGGGTCAATAAGGAGAATAGTGCAGCATAAACCCGAAATCAGGTGAGAATAGGTAGAAATAACGAGGAAGAGATAGGTAAATAGGGAAACATAAGAATAGAAGGTAAGCTAAAGAAGATGGAGAGAAGGCGAAAGAGGAGAGAAATGAGGAGCAGGAAGGGAAGCAGAGAGAAAGACCAAGAGGGAAAGAGGAAGGGAGAGAAAGAAAAAGAAGGGAAGGGAGAGAAGAAAGAGAAGGGAAGGAAGAGAGAAATAATAGGAGGAGGGAGAGAGGAATATAGAGAGAAAGAGATAGAAAGAATGGTATCGAGAAGAGGTTGGAAAAATATTATTGATAGAAGCAAGGGAGAGCAGGAAGGCGGTAAAGACATAAGAAAGGAAAGGAAGGAAGGAAGGAAGGAAAGGAAGGAAAGGAAGGAAGAGAAAGGAAGGATAAGGAAAGAAAGGAAGGAAGAAAGAAAAGGAAGTAAGGATGATAATAACGAAGCAAGGAAGTAAAGAAGTGTGAGATATATGTAAAGTGAGCAATATAAAGGCGGAGGATAAAATGAAATATGGAAAATATATGTAAGAACCTGAAGGCGAATGATGGAAGGTGGACAAAAAATGTAAAAAAATCGACATCTGACGAACAAGGAGGAAGCGAGAAGAATAGGAGAAGGAGGGAGTAAAGGAAGGGGCATAACAAAGGAAGGGAAGGAAGCCATAAGTGAGGAAGAGAAGAGGGGGAACAAAAACTATGTGAAAGAAATGTGAGGTGTGGAGGAGGGAGAGAAAGGGGGGAAGGGTTCATGGACATTTCCGATAATTTACATCTATTCTGGAGAAGGGGATAAGAGAGAGAGAGAGAGAGAGAGAGAGAGAGAGAGAGAGGAGAGAGAGAAGAGAGAGAGAGAGAGAGAGAGAGAGAGAGAGAGAGAGAGAGAAGAGAGAGAGAGAGAGGAGAGAGAGAGAGAGGAGAGAGAGAGAGAGAGAGAGAGAGAGAGAGAGAGAGAGAGAGAGAGAGGGAGAAAAGGGAAAAGGAAAGAGAGAGAAAGAAGGGCATGTGATGTAACTGGAGCCTTTGCCTGGACCCAAAAAAGAGAATGAGTTTAACGTTCCGGCCAGTAAATTACTTCTCTCTCTCTCTCTCTCTCTCTCTCCTCTCTCTTCTCTCTCTGAATGTATAAAATTTACTTATATTTATTATTATAGCCCTTACTTCCCTTGGGCCATTAATTAAACTCGATCATCCTACAGCAACTCTCTCATAATTCAATGCAAGGGTTAATTAAACATATTTGCATTTACCTGAACGAGGTCAGAATAAGAAAATATTCACTGAAGCTATTACAATATATTTTTCCTCCAAACTGTGTAAACTTTGAACATTTAAATAACAAGTTACGTATAATATTTACTCGCTTATTGACCTTATTGCACAGTGTTAAAGAGGTAGGTACATGCTTCTCTCTCTCTCTCTCTCTCTCTCTCTCTCTCTCTCTCTCTCTCTCTCTCTCTCTCTCTCTCTTTCTTTTTATTTAAACATACAATTACAATAAGCCCAAAGGTGCACTGTCGTATGCTACCTATCAAATGAATGGGGAATGGGGAATGCTCCTCTCTCCTCTCCTCTCTCTCTCTCTCTCTCTCTTCTCTCCTCTCTTCCTTCTCTCTCTTCTCTCCTACTCCTTCTCTCTTTCTCACTACTTTCTGAACCCATCTGCTCCTTCACATCTCACTTCCCTAATATCTTCCGTCCTCTATTCTCTACCCATCCACATCACCTTTCCTTGAACCTCATCTTCCTTACCCTCTACTCCTCTTATTCTTACCTATTCATATTCTACCTATTATATATCTTCCTCCTTCATTCCTTGCTCCTTATTCCCCTCACTTACCTCATCATTACCCTTCTCAGCCTCTTTTCTCCTTTCTTTAATTTCACACGGGGAAGGATATTTTATTGCTTTTAGTTATTTTCGTTATTTTAGGTATTTATGCTTTTTTGGTTTTGTTTTATTTGTTTAGTTATAGGGGTTATTTGAAGTTTACTTTATTTTGTTTTAGGTTATTTGAGGTTATTTGAGGTTTATTTTTGGTTATTTTTGGTTTATTTTTGGTTATTTTAGGTTTATTTTGTTTAGTTTTAGGTTATTTTTGGTTATTTTAGGTTTATTTTTGGTTATTTTAGGTTTATAATATTTAGTTTTAGTTTTTTGGGGGTTATTTTAGTTTTTTTATTTTGTTTTAGGTTATTTGAGGTTATTTGAGTTTTATTTTTGGTTATTTTAGGTTTCTTTTGTTTAGTTTTAGGTTATTTTAGGTTATTTGAGGGTATTTTAGGTTTATTTGTGGATATTTTGGTTATTTAAGGTTTATTTTACTCTGTTTTAGGTTATTTGACGTTATTTGAGGTATATTTTGGTTATTTTAGATTATTTTAGGTTTATGTTATTTCATTTAAGGTTATTTGAGGTTTATCTTTGGTTATTTTAGGTTATTTAGAGATCTTTAAAAAATCTCCACCACCACCACCACTCCTTCCCTTATCCATATTTCCTTTTTTCTTACTTTTCTTCTTCTTCTTCTTCTATTACCTCCAAATTCTTCCCCTACTTACCCTTACCCATCTCCTCCCTACTCTATCCCTTAATACCCCTAATCCCCATCAAGGGCCTCTCACCCATAGGCCCTAATAACCCGGATTACCCTTTCCGTCTCTTCCTAATCTCCACCTCTCATCTTTTATAATTCTCTAAAGCCTTCACTAGTATTCTTCGTAAGTACCCTTTTCCTACCTTAATTGCCCTACGTTCTTAATCTCCCCTATCAGTTATAAGACTATTTTACCATTTTCTCACACACTCTTAATCTCCCCTATCAGTAATAAGACTATGTCACCTATTTCTCACATACCATTTCTAATCTCACTTATATATCCAAAATTGTCTTTAGTATTCGATGCTTCTGAAATTGTCTCCTTTCCCCTTTCCCTTTTTTTCTCATATTTTCTTATCTCTCGCTTATATCCAAAATTGTTCTTAAATTTCGCTGCCCTTTTTATTTTATTTATTTACTTTTATTTATTTTTTATTTTTCATATTTTTATTTCATCTTTTCGATTTCCCTTTTTCCTTTCCTCGATGCTTTTAAATTGTCTCCTTTCCCTGTTTTCTATTTTTTTTCATAATTTTCTCATCTCGCTTATATCCAAAATTGTCTTTAGATTTTGAGGCTTCTAAAATTGTCTCCTTTTCCAGTTTCCATTTTTCATCTATCGCTTATATCCAAAATTGTCTTTAGATTTCGAGACTTCTATGGTTCTGTTTCCTCCTTGTTTCTCTTTATTCTCATATTTTCTCATCTCTCGCTTATATCTAAAAATGTCATTAGATTTAGATTTCGAGGCTTCTATGGTTCTGTTTCCTCCTCTCCTTGTTATTTATTATTTTTCTCCATTGATTATTGTGTCTTAGATTAGATATATATTTAGTATTGTTGTCTTTAGATTTCGAGGCTTCTATGGTCTTATGGTCTTATGGTCTTCGAGGCTTCCTGTTTCCTCCTCTCCCAGCTATATCTTTTTTATTTTCCCCATTGGTAATTATCATTAGTGTTGTGGTTTCTATGGTTGTTTCCTCCTCTCCCTGTAAGTCTTCTTCTCCCCAATGGATGTTATTAGTGTGGGCGGCGGTGAGGAAGACTGATGGGCAGGAGCGTGAGAAAGGTGTTAAATCATCCCAGTGACGTGGCAGGAAAGGCAACGCAGGACGTCTTATTCGCCTGGGTAAGGAAGCCACGCAAAGCAACACCTCGACTAACCATGTATCTTAGTATCTGTACCTGTTCAGTATCTGTTCAGTAGCTGTATAACTATAATTATTATTATTATGTATTACCTATGTATTTATTATCACAGTGACTTATAACGAAAGCAACACACGAGGTCTTATTCGCCTCGGTAAGGAAGCCACGCAAAGCAACACCTCGACTATCTATGTATTATAGTATCTGTATCTCTTCGGTACCTATGTATTACCTATGTATTTATTATCCCAGTGACGTATAAAGAAAGCAACACATGGTCTTATTCGCCTCGGTAAGGAAGCCACGCAAAGCAACACCTCGACTACCTAAGTATTAAAGTATCCGTACCTGATCAGTATCTGTTCAGTACCTATGTATTACCTATGTATTGTATTATCCCAGTGACGTATAAGGAAAGGCAACACAAAGGAAGCACCTGCTGTTATTCTCTTCACTCAACACAGAGTAAACGAAGCGACTGGAAATGCAAGGAAGGTAATACTAAAGTAGAGGTTAAAGGTAAAGGTGAAGAGGTAAAGTTGAGGTCTTGAAAGGAAGGAGAGATAAGATAAGATTTTCATCCTATCTAGACACTTTGCAAGTACCAACTATAAGGTTATTGACTATACAAAGCGCCGCCACGTCAGCACGAACTAGGCGGACTCGAACCGCTGACCGAATGCACAGGGACGCTGCACATTGTGAACTCACGTCTCTACCAACCTTGCCACCCTGACGGGCTTGAAAGGAAGGACATATAAGGTACTAGGTATAGGTATAACAAGGTAATAACGGTAATAAGGTAAGGTAAATAAGGTAATAAAGGCAATAAGGAAAGGTAATAACGGTAATAAGGTAAGGTAAATAAAGTAATAAAGGTAATAAGGTAAGGTAAATAAGGTAATACAGGTAATAAGGTAAGGTAAATAAGGTAACAAAGGAATGATAATAAAGTCGAAGCACTACCACCACCACCACCTCTGCTGACGTACCTTCCAAAAGCTGCCGTGAAATTACTCGCTTAATCATTCCGTCATGCTATCGACAGGTGACGCCAAAGGAGATAACGAAAGAATAACAAATGAAGAAGGAAGGGAGAGGGAGAAGGAAGAGGAGATACGTTCGGTAAGGTCGAGATAGCAATTAGGAAGTGACGGTAAGCAAGTAAAGATGAAAGAGAGAGAGAGAGAGAGAGAGAGAGAGAGAGAGAGAGAGAGGAGAGAGAGAGAGAGAGAGAGAGAGAGAGAGAGAGAGAGAGAGAGAGAGAGAGAGAGAGAGAGAGAGAGAGAGAGAGAGAGAGAGAGAGAGAGAGAGAGAGAGAGAGAGTAAAGCATTGCATAAATAGGCCAAAAAAGTAGAGTTAATGGTGTTGGAGGTGTCTCGTTTTTCCTCTCTCCTTTTAAGTTACTCCAAGAGATTCGAAGAAGGAGGAGGAGGAGGAGGAGGAGGAGGAGGAGGAGGAGAGGAGGATGGAGGAGGAGGAGGAGGAGGAGGAGGAGGGGAAAAGTTCTGGGAAGAAGTGCGTAAGTAAGGTCGTCCGATTAAATAACGTCCCATCTTTCGTGTGACTCCTCCCTATTTTTTTCCCTTCGTCCCTGACTCTATCTATTTTTTCCCCTTATTCAGCAACGTTATGGAAGATGGTGGGGTGGAGAGGACAGTAATATTTAAGGGGGAGGGGCAGAGGGGGGGCGGCAGGGGGGGCGGCAGGGGGGGGGGGCGAAGGGAAAAAAATGTGAAGAGGTCGAAGAAAGGATGGAGAAGGGTAGACAGAAGGAAAGGAAGGAAGGAAGGAAGGAAGGAAGGAAGGAAGGAAGGAAGGAAGGAAGGAAGGAAGGAAGGAAGGAAGGAAGGAAGGAAGGAAGGAAGGAAGGAAGGAAGAAGGAAGTAAGGAAGGAAGGAAGGAAGGAAGGGGACAGGGAAGGCTAGACAGAGGGAAGGAAGGAAGGAAGAGGGAAAAGGAAGAAGAGATATGTTTAGTAAGGGTGAGATATCGATTAGGAGGAGGAAGAAGATAAGGGTTAATAAGAAGGATTAAAGAATAAAGAGAGGAAGAGAAGAATGGAAGATATACAGAGCAATGAGAGCAAGAAAATTAAAGATAGGAAGAAAATTAAAGATAGGAAGAAATTAAAGATAGGAAGAAAATTAAAGATAGGAAGAAAATTAAAGATAGGAAGAAAATTAAAGATAGGAAGAAAATTAAAGATAGGAAGAAAATTAAAGATAGGAAGAAAATTAAAGATAGGAAGAAATTAAAGATAGGAAGAAAATTAAAGATAGGAAGAAATTTAAAGATAGGAAGAAAATTAAAGATAGGAAGAAAATTAAAGATAGGAAGAAAATTAAAGATAGGAAGAAAATTAAAGATAGCAAGAAAATTAAAGATAGGAAGAAAATTAAAGATAGGAAGAAAATTAAAGATAGGAAGAAAATTAAAGATAGGAAGAAGAAAAGGAAGAAACGAGGGAAGAATGTGAAACTGAATAAAGAAATAGGGAAGGAAAGAAAGGAAAAGACAAATATAGGAAGAAAAAAATATGGAAGGATAAATTAAGAAAATAAAAACGAATTACAAAACAGGAAATAAAAAGTAATATATATGATAAGAAATTGGTAGATATAAAAAAAGGACAAAATAAGTAGTAGTGTAAGTACCGGTAGTATAAGTAAGTAGTAGTAAGTAGTAGTAAGTAGTAAGTAGTATAAGTAAGTAGTAGTAGTAGTAGTAGTAGTAAGTAGTAAGTAGTATAAGTAAGTAGTAGTAGTAGTAGTAGTAAGTAGTAAGTAGTATAAGTAGTAGTAGTAGTAGTAGTAGTAAGTAGTATAAGTAAGTAGTAGTAGTAGTAGTAGTGGTAAGTAGTAGAATAGTAGTAAGTAGTAAGTAGTATAGTAGTAGTAGTAAGTAGTATAAAGTAAGTTAGTAGTAGTAGTAGTAAGTAGTAAGTAGTATAAGTAAGTATAGTAAGTATTAGTACAGTTAAGTAGTTAGTATAGTAGTAAGTAGTATAGTAGTAGTATAGTATAGTAGTATAGTAGTAGTAGTAGTAGTAGTAGTAGTTAGTAGTAAAGTAAGTAGTATTAAGTAAGTAGTTAGTAGTAAGTAGTAAGTAAGTAGTAGTATAGTAGTAGTATAAGTAAGTAGTAGTAGTAGTAAGTAGTAGTAGTATGTAAGTAGTAGTAAGTAGTAAGTAGTAAGTAGTAGTAGTAGTAGTAGTAGTAAGTAAGTAAAGTAGTAGTAGTAGTAAGTAGTAGTATAAGTAGTAGTAGTAGTAGTAAGTAGTATAAGTAAGTAGTAATAGTAGTAGTAAGTAGTAGTAAGTAAAGTAAGTAGTTATAAGTAGTAGACAGTAGTAGAATAAGTAGTAAGGCAGATAAGAAGAGAAAGTCGAAGTAAGAAAGAGAGAGAGTAATAGAGTGAAGAAGTAGTAGTAGTAAATGGTAGTATATAAAAAATTAAGAAAGTAAAAGATTGAGGAAAAAAAAAAAAAAAGAAGAAGCAGAGAGAAGATATAGGAGAAGAATAAGGAGTAAATAAGAACAGAGTAAATAAGTGAATAGAGGGAAAGAAAGTAAGTAAGAAAGAGAGAACAAGAACAGGTAGAGAAAATGGTCTAAAAAATAACCGGAAAAAGGGGGAAAAAAAACGGATAGAGGAGAGTTAGTTTCACAGGATTGTAAGAACAGGTTCGGAAAACGTGTCTAACCTGTATTGAGTTCCACGAAGTAAGACGATGCTCTCTCTTCTCTCTCTCTCTCTACAATGTCTCTCTCTCATCTCTCTCTCTCTCTCTCTCTCTCTCTCATCATCATCTGCTTCTCGTTCTCTCTCTCTCTCCTCTCTCTCCTCCTTCTCCATCTCCTTTCCTCGCCATGTCTGCTCCTCCTCCTCCTATCCCTTTCCTCGTGTCTCTCCCCCCCCTATCCTCCCGCCTTATCCTCCTCTTTCCCCTCCCTCCCGGACTCTCCTCCCCCCTCCTCTTCCCCTCCCTCCCCCCCTCCCCTTCCTCCGTCACCCCCTTATCCTTCGGCCTTCCCTCCCATCAACCTTCCCTCCACCATCGATCTCGCTACCACTAGTACTGAGTCGAAATTGCTGCAGACAGAGTTCATGTAGCACACGTGATTGATGTCAGATGAAGGGGCGTGGGGAGAGCAGTGAAGATGGAAGAGAGAGAGAGGAGGAGGAGGAGGAGGAGGAGGAGGAGGAGGAGGAGGAGGAGGAGGAGGAGGAGGAAGAGGGGAGGAAAGAGGTCAATGGAGAGTGTAGAGAGAGTAGGAAGGAAATGGAAGTCAAATAAGGAGCGCTTGAATAATGTGTCAAAGGAATAAGTTAGAGAATAATAGAAGAGGAGAGGGAGTGGGAAGCAATATCTGGACACACACACTCACACACACACACACACACACACACACACACACACACACACACACACACACACACACACACACATATACACATATACACTCACACACAATATAAGAAACATGAGCATTTTAGAACAATGCATATAAAGAATATGAAAAAAGTGAAAAACACAGAAAACATTGAAGCAAATAGGTCGGTGAAAAGTGAACTGACGCAACAAAAAACACTGAAAAATCCCTCAAGGCTAAATAAAAAATACGCAACACAAAAGATCAACGCAAAAAATATATCTCTTCGCATCAATTTCCTGAAACACAAAACAAATACAAGAGAAAAGCAAAAGAGAACTAGAAAAACAATAGAACAAAGGCGAGTGCTTCCTCCCCCCTAACACACACACACACACACACACACACACACACACACACACACACACACACACAACACACACACACACACACACACACACCACACAATTAAAACAAACCTCAAAAAACACGCAAAAAAAACCACAGTACAGAAATCACCCATTAAGATAACAAGGATAGATGTGAAGAGGAATACAAAGGAATATCAAGAAATTTCAAACAGCACTAGACCAACTAGCCCTAACTTGTCTGTTTGAATATACTACACTAACTTGAGGAAACGTAGAATATGGCAGTAAAGGTGAAGGCTCCTCCCCATCCACCTACCTCTCCCTGCCCCCAAAATAGGCTGAAAAAGGATACACTATGTTGTATTGAAACTATAGATGGAATTCGGGAGGAGATAAGTGAGGTATTATTCATCTCTATAGCTCTACTGTGTGAGAATGTGATATTGCTGGGATGGGTATGTGTGTCTGTCTGTCTGTCTGTCTGTCTGTCTGTCTGTCTATCTGTCTGTCTCTGTGTGTGTGTGTGTGTGGGTGTGTGTCTGTCTGTCTGTCTGTCTGTCTGTCTGTCTGTCTGTCTGTCTGTTGTGTGTGTGTCTGTGTGGTTGTCGTGTCTGTGTCTGTCGTGTCTGTTGTGCTGTCGTTTTCTGTCTGTCTGTCTGTCTGTCTGTGTGTGTGTCTGTGTGTGTGTGTGTGTGTGTGTGTGTGGTGTGTGTGTGGTTGTGTGTCTGTCTGTCTGTCTGTCTGTCTGTCTGTCTGTCTCTGTTGTGTGTGTGTGTGTGTGTGTGTTGTCTGTTGTGTGTGTGGGTGGTTGTGTCTGTGTGTGTGTTGTGTGTCGTGTTGTTGTGTGTGTGTCTGTTGTGTTGTTGTGTTGTCTGTGTGGTTGTGTGTTGTGTGTGTGTGTGTGTGTGTTTGTCCTGTGCGCTGTCTTAATGTCCAGAGTGTTTCGCAGTTTCCGTCTCTTGTTGTGTTGTTTGTGTGTAGAAGTATGGTGTCTGATTTGGGTGGGTGTGTGCGTGACGTGTGTGTGCTGTGAAAATTAGTGTGAAGGTGTGAGAATTGTGATTGTGGTGATTGTTATGTTTGTTTGTTGTGTTGTTGCCCGCGTTTTAAATTTCTAGAGTTTTCGAAGTTTTCTCCTCTAATCCGAGTTCATAATCATTGCTTCTCCTCATTGAGCGCGTTGCTCCGTCAACTGGTTGCGAAAACAGTTTATCGTAAAAATCAAGCTATTATCGACGTAACTCAATATTTCACTTCACTGACTCTACTTAACACGATCTTCACTCTCGTGCATTTCTTACAATTGTCTTCTTCTTCTTTTTTTCTCGTCTCCTCTCTCTCTCTCTCTCTTCTCTCCTCTCTCTCTCTCTCTCTCTCTCTCCTTCCGTCTGTTTCTCTTCGTCAGTCTCTTTGTTTCTGCAGTTTTCTCTCTCTCTCTCTTCTTCTCTCCTTCTCTCTTCTCTCTCTCTCTCTCTCTCTCTCCTCTCTCCTCTCTCTCTCTCTCTCTCTCTCTCCTCTCTCTCTCTCTCTTGCCTGACTTTTACGCATTATATACTTTCATTATCATAAATCTTCTCATATCACTATTGACTATTTAGTATTTATTGCCAAATTTCACTCCAATCGATGAACTTTAATCTAAACTAACTTTTTATCCTCTCAGCGCTGCCGTTTTTTATTAACTTTTGCCTCAAAACATCCGGCTGAAACGATAACTTTTTCTGACATAATATAAACTGGAAAATTATGGAAGAGTAAAATCCTAAGTAATTTGTCATCATTAAACAGAAACAAAAATAATAAGTATATAAACGTATTCATGAATGTCTACTGGAGATTTTGAGTACGAATTAAGTCTGATAAGGGAATTAAACTATAACAAACTTTAGTTAGTAGTCAATTTTTAACCCCTTTACGCCCAAATTTTTCCTTTGCTATATAAAATCATCTGTTGCAAGCCATAAAATAACGAAAAGTAACTGATAAACCAAATTAGCTAGTGGACAAGGATACTAAACAGGTCATATCTATAAAATATTGCTTATATTCACTAAAAATCGTCTTATGGTACCCAAATTACAATGGAAATTACGTTCTGGACCTCAAGGGGTTAACTATTAAACTAATAAAATACTGCACCTGCATTACACTTGCCACGCGGTGTGTACATAAAATCGGTGACGCAGACAAGGACAATACACTTCTACAATTACATTTACAATTACATGACACAATACACATTACACAAGGATAATTTTGTTTTCATATAGCTTTAAACGATAGGCCAAGGCAAGGACGATACATTTTGTTTTCATGTAGCTTTGGTGCGTATTATTTGCTCCTAAAGTTTCTCCATGTTCGTGCCTTAATCAAATAGAAATAAACACGGTAAGGAAAGCATGTGGCAGGTAGTCTTAATATCTCTTTAAAATATCACGTCAAAAAAAATTGCAACAGTAACAAAGAAGAAGAAATTTAAAAATAAAGTAGAAAGAAAAGAGAAATATATAAGAAACTGGAATGAGTTGAAAAATATCAGCAAAAATATATTGAACAGTTAAATATGGAAATAGAAAAAATAATAAAGCACTAGAGGGATGTGCTAAAATATATAGTGGAAGTGAAGTAAACAAGTGATAGGAAGAAAGATTCAGTTTTCGATAGCAATTTCCCGCCTAACGACCACCTCTTCGTTTTGACAGTGAGTGGCAGGTGGCAAAAAAAAAAAAAAAAAAAAAAAAAAACCAGCCCTCCTTCTGAAAAAAAAAAAAAAAAAATAATTAAAAACCACCAAAATAAAATAATCAAAAAATAAATGTACCCACCCCATTCCCCCCCTAGCTAGTCTCCGCGTGTTAGCCAGCGTTACACGAGGGGAAGGAAGGCTGAGGAAGCTCCCAATGCCAAACTTCTTTCAGATTTTAGTTTTTGAAGCCTGTTAACTGAATCACCACCTGAACTAACTGTGTACTGAACTAACTGAAACACCTGAACCAACTGTGTACTGAACTAACTGAGCCAACTGTGTACTGAACTAACTGAAGCAACTGAACTAACTGAACCACCTGAACCACCTGTGTACTGAACTAACTGCACCACCTGAACTAACTGAACCACCTGTGTACTGAACTAACTGAACCACCTGTGTACTGAACTAACTGAACAACCTGAACCAACTGTGTACTGAACTAACTAAACCACCTGAACCAACTGTGTACTGAACTAACTGAACCAGCTGAACCACCTGTGTACTGAACTAACTGAACCACCTGAACTAACTGAACCACCTGTGTACTGAACTAACTGAACCACCTGAACCAACTGTGTACTGAAGTAACTGGACCACCTGAACCAACTGTGTACTGAACTAACTAAACCACCTGAACTAACTGGACCACCTGAATCAACTGTGTACAGACAACAGGCAACCCCAAACATCAACGAAGTGAATAAGAACACAAACGTAAAGACGAATGAATGCACACTTCCCAGACTCTTTAAAATTACACCAAGTTTTGTTTACCTTGTCCGTCAGTATTCAGTGCACGGTAAGAACTGCTCGTTGTTTTATGCCAAAGAAAAATATTGGCTGCATGATTGTTACTTGGCGACGCGAAAAAATGTTGTGTATTACTAACTTTAGGTGCATTTTCAAGGACAAGGCGCGAGCGATGTTTTGGTAGGAGGTCGGGAAAGGCGAGGTAGAGCCTGAATGTGAAAGTAGTAGAGTGTTGAAGACTGAGTGAAGGAAGTGAAGAGTGAGTGAAAGACTGAGAGTAGAGTGTTGAAAGAACTGGTGGTTGAAAGTCTGGTGACGCTGCGTATATATGAAGGTAGTGGTGGTGGAAGTGTTAGAACTATACTGGTTTTTTTAACGAGGCGAAAAATCCTGACCCTTGCTGCTTACTAACTGATATTTGATGCCAGGAGAAGGGAATACTACACGCTTCTTCTTAATTTCAATTGTATTTTATCAAAGTTAACCATATTATCAGGTAAACATAGGTATAACTTAAAGCATGAGACCTTAAGATAGAATGAATTTTCGGTCGTTAAAGAAAATAGACTATAGTAGTGGTAGTAGAGGTTGTGGTGGTACATTGATGACTAAATATAGCAATAATAGTGATGATGATATATCTTCCTTAGGGTCACTATTCACCTTCGAGGTCAGTTGGCATCAAAAATTTGCTCTCACGGAAAATATGATGTTCTGAGCAACTCACATATAAATAAAAATAACATGATGTCATTATAGAGCATCACAGCGAGACGGGAATTGCCACATGTTGAGTATAGTGAGTTGAGAGTGCAAAGAGTAATAGGATTCCGGTCTAAAACTCTTCTGGTAAGCAGGGAACAGGAAAATGGGGGAAAAGATAATAGGGAACCCACCACATATTGCGTCTATATATTGCAGGGGAGGAAAGGCGCTCTAGTCGTGATTTTGTCGAGGTACAACACGCAGCTTAATGTTCAACACTGCACGCGCTGATGGAACTGCAGGGTGGCAGGCAGGGAATATAGGAAAAAGAGTAAAAAAGAACAGTCCGTATAATATAGAAAAAAAAAGCAAAAAAAGAGCTGTCGGTAGTAACGAGTGCATAGAAAAAATAACAAATACAAAAAAATAATGACAAAAACAAAAACAAAAAGGCAGTCAAGTAGTAACAAGTGCATAGAACAAATAGCAAAAATAAATACAAATAATGACAACTTAAGTGCTAACATACGTGAAGGAGAGAATAGGTGTGTTACAAAATGGCAATTCATATAGAAAAATAGGGGGGAAAAAGCAGTCAGATTAACGAGTGCATGGAAAAAATAACAAATAGATATGAATAATGACAACTAAAGTGCTAACATACGTGAAGGAGAGAATAGGTGTGGCAAAAGATGGCAAGGAATATACCCGAAAAAGAAAAGCAAAAAAAACAAAAAAACAAGCAGTAATAACGAGTGCATAAAAAAAAAAAAAAAAGATATATAAAAAAGTAATGACGACTAAAGTGCTTAACAGACGTGAAGGAGAAAATACGTAGGTGTCAAAAAAATGGCAAGGAAAATACCAGAAAACGAAAAAAAGGAAGAAAAAAAGTCAGTAGTAACGAGAGTATGAAAAAAAAAAAAAAAAAATGCCAAAAAAAGTCAGTATTATCCCGAATGCATGAAAAAAAATATTAAAAAGATATATAAAAAAGCAATGGCAACTAGAGTGCTAACGCCTACATGAGTGAGGGAGAGTGTTAGTGTGTCGAAATGGAATCAAACACTCTATCAGGCAGGCAGCACGAGTATCTATCTGTTCAACACCTTTTACCTTTGTGCGATGAGTGTTAATTAATGAGTTTAATGAGTCACTTCATGTATGTAGTGCATTTAATGTATCACGTATAAGTTTTAATGAGTATTTCACATTTTTTACTTTCTCTCTTTCCAAATTTATCTTTTTCTCAACACCAAATTTATCCTTTTTCTCAACACCAGATTTATCCTTTTTCTCAACACCAAATTTATCCTTTTTCTCAACACCAAATTTATCCTTTTTCTCAACACCAAATTTATCCTTTTTCTCAACACCAAATTTATCCTTTTTCTCAACACCAAATTTATCCTTTTTCTCAACACCAGATTTATCCTTTTTCTCAACACCAAATTTATCCTTTTTCTCAACACCAGATTTATCCTTTTTCTCAACCCCAGATTTATCCTTTTTCTCAACACCAAATTTATCCTTTTTCTCAACACCAAATTTATCCTTTTTCTCAACACCAAATTTATCTTTTTCTCAACACCAAATTTATCCTTTTTCTCAACACCAATTTATCTTTTTCTCAACACCAAATGTTCTTACCTATCTTCCTTTCTCTCCTTTATTTCTCTTCCAATTGACTTTCTTTCAATTTTCAAGTCCCTTCTTCCCTGCCATGCTCAACGAAACACTCGGCGATCGTCTTGAAAATACATCCATTACTATCATTATAATCAGCATCATTATGGTTTACATCTATCATTTATCGTATTTGTTTGATTTTTCATTATCAAAATTCAGTAACTATCATTATAATCATCATCATTATGGTTTACATCTGTCATTTATCGTATTTTTTGTGTTTCAATAATTATCAATATGGCAAAGTGGCGCTCGCTACACTTGCACAAAACAATCAAAGGGAGTTAAAAACGCAAATGCAAAAATTCTATTATAAAATGGGAAGTGTTTTTGTCCTCCTATATAGTCCATTATCGCATTTGGTCTGCCCTTGACATTTTGTACGTATGTGCGTATATATATACATACACATATGAATACACACACACACACACCACACACACACACACACACACACACACACACACACACACACACACACACACACACACACACACACTCCTCTCGTGACATTTGGCACTTATAAAAAACACATTGACGCATATTGACATTATTATCATTCATATTATCATCAATACATTATTATCACTATCCTTAATCATCATCATAATAATAATAATAATAATAATAATAATAATGATACTTGCATAATATTTTTCTTATCCTCGCCATCATTGTTATTTTTCCATTATTATTTAATGCTATTTTTTATTTCTCCCATTACTACAAATACGTAATAATACTTTCCTTGCTACGGCGTACAGTTATTATCTTTTTTGTCGAGGCAACACATTTAAGTGAACATTAATTTACTCCACTCATCCGAATAATATTGCTTCATTTAGCCGCTGTATTCATGTAGCTAATCTACATTCTACATTGACTGCATATTCCCAGACTCAGACACGTTTATACTATGTAATTATACAAGCCCAGGAAATTGCTGAATTAATAGGATGAATCTCTTAAATTCACTTTTAATCTCGAGTTCTTTTGGCTAAGCATGTTTATTTCTTCAGGCAGAGTCAATATTTAAGCTGCATGAATAAATACTTTGAAAATGAGACTAGAATGTTTGAAGAAAAAAATAAATCATGTATCACAAATATCAAACCAAGCATTATTAATTAGCAAAGTGTGTGTGTGTGTGTGTGTGTGTGTGTGTGTGTGTGTGTGTGTTGTTTGTGTTTGTGTTTGTGTGTTTGTGTGTGTGTGTGTGTGTGTGTGTGTTTGTGTGTTTGTGTGTAAGTACATTTATGCAAACGTTATTATCAACACAGTAATTACACATAAAGAAACACACACACACACACATAAAACAGAGAGAGAGAGAGAGAGAGAGAGAGAGAGAGAGAGAGAGAGAGAGAGGAGAGAGAGAGAGAGAGAGAGAGAGAGAGAGAGAGAGAGAGAGAGAGAGAGAGAGAGAGAGAGGTGAATATGCATGTGTGCCTCCCATATCTATAAGCCTCCCTGTTTAATTCACTCGCCTTTTCAACCAACCTACCGAAGAACCTTGATTGAATTATACACACACACACACACACACACATACACACACACACACACACACACACACACCACTAAAAGCTCCCGTAATATACATATACATAGTGTGGGGGTGTGCGTTATATTTTTTGAACACCAGAATTCCCGTCAGTTTTTGCAGTGCATTATCGCGCGATGGTGATTGGAAAGCATGGAGTGCGAGCGTTAAGCTTAATATAATGACGGCGCGAACCTCCTCCCGTGACCACGCCGACAGAAATACGTGCGACGCCACCAGCTTTGTACACTTTTGTCCCCTTGTATGGGTAGATAGAGGAAAGGAAAGAGCAGGAAAGGAAAATGTTGTGAGGAGAAATTCGTGCAGTGGTGAGGCAAACTGTACATTCTCTCAAATAGAGATATATAAAAAACTCGAAACTTTATATAGAAACTGGAAAAAAACGGCTATAAAAAGTTCTAGTAAAGGTTAACTGTGTCCGAACTGTAGAACGTGTGAACCAAAACTGTCAATAATCTAAAGGTCAGTTTTTATTATGGGTAAAAAAAATTCCGAAAAGCCAATAACCTGTTGGTCTTTCAATCATAGCATTCTTTCTCAAAATGGAGGCATCGTTTTTCTGACACACTAATTATACAACTCAATGAATGAAGGAATGAAGGAATGAAGGAAGGAATAAAGGAGTAAAGGAAGAAAGGAAGGAATGAAGGAAGGAAGGTAGGTAGGAAGGAAGGAAGGAAGGAAGGAAGAAAGGAAGGAAGGAAGGAAGAAAGGAAGGAAGGAAGAAAGGATGGAAGGAAGGAAGAAAGGAAGGAAGGAAGGAAGGAAGGAAGGAAGGAAGGAAGGAAGGTTAGGAAAGGAAGGAAGGAAGGAAGGAAGAGAGGTAGGAAGGAAAGGAAGGAAAGGAAGGAAGAAAGGAAGGAAGAAGGAAAGAAGAAGAAAGAAAGAAAGAAAGAAAGAAAGAAAGAAAGGAAGGAAGGAAGGAAGGAAGGAGAAGGAAGGAAGGAAGGAAGGAAGGAAGAGAAGGAAGGAAGGAAGGTAGGAAGAGAAGGAAAAGAAGGAAAGGAAGAAGGAAGAAAGAAAGAAGAAAGAAAGAAGAGAAAGAAAGAAAGAAAAGAAAGAAAGAAAAGAAAGAAGAAAGAAAAGAAGAGAAAGAAGAGAAAGGAAAGGAAAGGAAGGAAGGAAGGAAGGAAGGAAGGAAGGTAGGAAGGAAGGAAGAAGGAAGGAAGGAAGGAAGGAAGGAAGGAAGGAAGGAAGGAAGGAAGGAAGAGGAAGGAAGGAAGGAAGGAAGGAAAGAAAGAAAGAAAGAAAAAGAAAGAAAGAAGGAAGAGAAGAAAGAAGGAAGGAAGGAAGAAAGGAAAGTAGAAAGGAAGGAGAAGGAAGGAAGGAAGGAAGGAAGGAAGGAAGGAAGGAAGGAAGGAAGGTAGGAAGAAAGGAAGAAAGGAAGGAAGGAAGGTAGGAAGAAAGGAAGGAAGGAAGGAAGGAAGGAAGGAAGGAAGGAATACACGGAAGCTGCAACGTTCATCAATGGTCTTTAAATGGCACATGACGGACTTTAAATTATTCTAACACACCA
>JACEEZ010016126.1:150000-155000 GCA_016584305.1 Chionoecetes opilio | reverse complement strand
AAGAAGATAGTAAGAAATTGCAGCAAGGGGGTGGGCTAATTTAGTACTGGAGCAATGTAGTAGGTTGGTAAGGGTGAGGTTGGGGTGGCTAGAGTTTAAAAAATTGGGGGGTGTTTTTTGGGAAAAATTAAAGGGAGGGGGGAGAAAATAAAACCAAACGGAAGAAAAGAACAAACCAAAAAGAACGGGGGGAAAAAAAAAGAACAAAAAGGAGGCCCCCCCCGAAGATAAAGGTTTGGGTAGTCCTTTTTCAAAGAGAAACGTCCCAAAAAAAAAACGAAAAAAAGGACTGACCTAGGGCGAAAAAAGAAAAAAGAAACCCCTTATTTGCCATTCCCATAAGAAAAATTTTTTGAAATTTTGGCAAGGGGGGGCATAAAAAAAGGAAAAGCATGTTAGTGGTTAAGGGGTGAGGTGAGGGGCTAATTTTTGAAAAAAAAATGTGGGAAGAAAAAAATTTAAAATTAAAAAAACAATGCCCCAAAACGAAAAAATTTTAAAATCAAAAAAATTTTATTTTAGGGGGAAAAAAAAAAAAGGGGAAAAAAAAAAATTTTTTTTAGGGCTCAAAAAAATATTTTTGGGGGTAAAAAAATTTTTTTAGAGATTAAAAAAAAAATTACGGAACGACAAAAAAACTATTTTAGGAGGAAAAAAAAGAAAAAAAAAAAACTTATTTGGAAGCTACAAAAAAAAATTTTTGGGATAAAAAAAAATTTCAGAGAGGAAAAAAAAACATTTAAAAGGGGAAAAAAAATCTTTTTAAAGGGGAAAAAAATTTTTTTAGAAGGTAAAAAAATCAAGGGGAGGTAAAAAAATAATTTTTTTAGGAAAAAAAAACTATTTTAGAAGGGAAAAAAAATACATTTAGGAAGGCAAAAAAAAAAAATAATTTTAAATTTTAAAAAAAAATTTTTTAAGGCCCAAAAAAAATTTATCTTAGAGAGCGTACAAAAAAATACTTATCTTAGAGAGCGTACAAAAAATACTTATCTTAGAGAGCGTACAAAAAATACTTATCTTAGAGAGCGTACAAAAAAATACTTATCTTAGAGAGCGTACAAAAAAATACTTATCTTAGAGAGCGTACAAAAAAATACTTATCTTAGAGAGCGTACAAAAAATACTTATCTTAGAGAGCGTACAAAAAAATACTTATCTTAGAGAGCGTACAAAAAATACTTATCTTAGAGAGCGTACAAAAAAATACTTATTTAGAAAAGGGGGTACAAAAAAATATTATCTTAGAGGCGTAAAAAAAAATCTTTATTTTAGAGAGCGTAAAAAAAAATATTACTTAGAGAGCGAAAAAAAAAATCCCTTATCTTAGAGGGGTTTTTTAAAAAAAAATATTATTTTTAGAGAGCGTACAAAAAAATTACTTTCTAGAGAGCTTTTAAAAAAAAAAATTTTTAAAACACATGCAGAATATTTGTCTCAATTTAGATATAATGCTCCAAGTCATCACGCGAAAAAGAAAACGTGGTCAAAATTGCGGCAAATATTCGAGGCAGAGATGAAAACCCAACATTGTCCAAGAAGACCACTTTGTGCCAAAAAAAAAAAAAAAGAGAAGCATTTCCGTCTAAAAGAAAGCAATTACTACATCCCTTTGTTGCGATCTCGTGTGTGTTTTCACTTTGTAAACGAGCTTCACCTTTGTGTTATGTCCTAAAAGGTTTTAAAAACGCCCCCCTCCCTTTTTTACAATAAAACCCCCTGTTTAAACTCTCTCCCTCTCCCTCTCTCTCCTCTCTCCCCCTTCCCCCCTCCCCCCCCTCCCCCCCTCCCCCCCTCCCCCCCTCCCCCCTCTCTCTCTCTCTCTTTTCGGACCAAAATGTGAGTGTCTGCAGTAATGATAATAACTGCAACAAAAAATGAGTAGGAGTGCCGACGCCTGGGTTGGAGGGGACGGCTTGGAGTGATGATCAGGAGAGTGGTGATGAAAGTTAACAGTACCATCTTTATAACGTGATCGTGAGTCCAGGCTGAAAATAAAGACCATGGTGATAGCCGGGCAGTAATTTCTTTTAGTTTCCCATGAGATAATTTCGAAAGGCACTGAAGCAGGGATAAAAAAGGGGGAATCATTAAACAAAAAAACTAAAAAAATTTGAAGGTATGCGAGTGTGGAGGAAGGGAAGGGAGGGGAAGGGGGGGGAAGGGGGGGAAAGGGGGAGGGAGGGGAGGGGGGGAGGGGGGGAGGGGAGAGGAGGGGAAAAGGAAGGGGGGGAGGGGGGTGGGGGGGGAAAGGAAAGAAAGGAGGGAAAGGGAGGGAAAGGGAAAGGGGGGGAGGGAAGGGAAAAAGGGGGAAAAAGGGGGGGAGGGGGGGTAAGGAAAAGAAAGGGGGGAGGAGGGAGGGAGAGGAAGAGAGGAAAGGGAAGGAGGGGGGGGGGAAGGGGGGGAGAGGAAAGAGGGAAAGGAAGGAAGGGGGGGAGGGAGGGGAAGGGAAAGGGAGGGAGGGAGGGAAAAGGGGGGAAAGGGGGGGGAAAAGGAGAGAGGGAAGGAGAAAGGAAAAAAGGGGGGGGAAGGGGGGGAGGGAAAGGAGGATGGGAGGAGGAATCTCACTCCCATACTTAAAAAAGGACCTCAATGGACTCGAACTGTTTTCCTGGAACGAAATTAACACCATGACGCTAATGGAACCAACAACAAACTGCTCCCTCTCCTCTTATTTCTTTTTAGTCTCCTTTTCCTTTTCCAGATCCTTCTCACATTCACCTACGTCCTATTCATCCCCTCTTATTCTACCTTCTGCTCCTTTTCCTCTTAATCTGTCTTCTTATTTCTATTGGTGCCGCTCCATTTCAAGAGGAGTGACAAGACACCTCCCGAACTAAATTGGCCCACCCCCGTTTTTTTATTCTCTTACTGTCTTTTTTATAGGGACTGGCAACTAATCGGGGTTTTTGTTCCCTCTTTTTTTTTTGCCCTTGGCCAGTCGTTTGTGATGTAAATAAACCAATCAATATTCCATCTTATCTTCCCATCTGCCTCCCAATTCGCTTCCATTCCCTTACTCTTTCTCCTCCCACTCTTTCTGTTCTAATACAAGTTTTTCTTCTACACGCAATTCTTCACCCTCCTCCTCCTCCTCTCCTCCTCCTCCCTCTCCTCCTCCAAACCTCTTCGTCTTCTTGGTCATGAAGCTACAAAACAGCGAGAAAAAAAGATTAAAAAAACCGGTACCATCTCTCTCTCTCTCTCTCTCTCTCTTTCTCTCTCTCCCCTCTCCTTTTTCCTTTTCCTTTTCCTTTTCTTCCTTTCCTTTCCTTTTCCTCGCCTCCTTCCCTCATGCCAAAGAAGTTCCCAAAAAAGAAAACACCACAAAAATGGAATTAAATTTCTGCCGGTTGTGGGAAATTTGGGTGCGGAGCGAGGGAAAATTAGTGTGGAACGCTCGTTTTGGTCCGAGTGGGGAATGACCCTTTTTAATGAGTATGCAACATTTCTTTCCTGCGGGATGGAGAAGACGGGGGAGGAGGAGGAGGGAAAGAAAGGGGGAGGGGGAAGTGGGGTGGGAAAAGTAGGGGGAGGAGGAAAAGGAGGAGAAGGGGGAGAAGATGAAAAAGGAGCCCAAGGAGGGGGAGGAGATGGGGGAGGAGGAGGTGGAGAATGAAGGGGGAGGAGAAGGGGGGAAGAGGAAGGGAAAGGAAAAAAGAAGGGAAAAAGGAGGGGGAGGAGGAGGAGGAGGAGGAGGGGGGGAGGAGGAGGGAAAAGGAGCCAGAGGGGGAGGAGGAAAAAGGGAACCAAAGGAGGGGACGAGGAGGAGGACGAAAAGGAGGGGAAGAGGAAAAAGGGAGAGGAGGAGGTGGAGAAAGAAGAGGGAAAAGGGGGTGGAAAAAGGGGAGGGGAGGAGGAGGGGGAGGGGGAGGAGGAGGAGGAGGAGGGGAGGAGGAGGGGAGGAGGAGGGAGGAGGAGGAGGGGGAAAACCAAAGGAGGAGGACGAAGAGGAGGGGGAAGAGGGCGAAGAGGAGGGGAAGAGGAGGTAAAAAGGAAAGGGGGGAGGAAAGGGGGGGGAGGAAGGGGGGAGGGGGGGAGGGGGAGGAGGAAGAGGGGGAGAGATAAAATGTAATGGAGTGGTGGTTTTCCCCACAACCCCAAATTACTTGGGCCATTCCACCCGTCTCCTCCTCCTCCTCCTCCTCTTCCCCCTTCCTCCTCCCCTCCCCTCACCTGCCTGGCTGTCCCGCAATAAATATAATTTGGGCACGACTTCCAGGCTTTTGCGTCAGTGAAATGAACAGGGAGTCATGATACAAACCTTTTTCTCTTCCCTCTCTACTCTTTCAAATTTTGAGATTTTAAAAAGTTTATTTTCTCTTCTCTCTCTCTCTCCTCTTTTTCTCTCTCTCTCTTTTCCTCTCTCTCTCTCTCCCCTCAAATGAACAAACTGTCATGTAAAAGTTGAGACAATAAATGTAGCAGGGGGGCCTATGTCACGCTCTCTCTCTCTCTCTTTTTCTTTTTCTCTTTTTTTTCCCTTTCTCTCTTCTTCTCTTCTCTTTCTCTCTCTCTCTCTCCTCTCCTCTCTCTTCCCCACACACACACACAACAAAAAAAAATCCCCACCGAAACACTGAAAAAGCCGGGGGTACAGCGTCGTGTCAAAACTCAGCAAGCAAAAATCACACAGGCCCCCGAAGACCAAACACTGGAGTGGCCGGCGAAAGGATCAGTTTTAAAAGTTTTGCAAGCTGCAAATCCCCCCCAGAAGTCCTCTAAAAAGCCCCCGCCCTTTTCTCTCACTAAAGGGCGATTTTTAAAAATCACTTTCCCAAAAAAAGGGAATTTTTCTGAAAAATTTGATTGTCAGTATTTTAGACAACACACCGCAGTACGTTAAACAAGCACACTGTATGATCATTCCTTCGTTTTCCCTTTTTTTATGTTAATAGTATCCGGCCGGCCCGGGGGGCTCAAGGCGCTGGTTTTTAGGAAGTAAAGGAGTGGGGGGACGTGGGTGAGGCCCAGGGGACGTAGGTTCACGCAGCACGGAC
>JACEEZ010016126.1:122500-140000 GCA_016584305.1 Chionoecetes opilio | reverse complement strand
ACCCAAAAAAAAAAAAAAAAAAAAAAAAAAAAAGAGAAAGAAAATCCGAATAGGAAGAAAGAGACGAGGATGGAAATGAGGACAAAATACAAGGATGATAATACAGGAACTAAGGACAAGGGATAGAGTGCTTACCCTAATAACCCGCATTACCCGCGTCGCCTACCGTGAAGCACGTCATAAGAGTGATTAATGATGATCTCAGCAACCCGAGCGAGATCTGAAGAGCAAAACACAAACCCGCAAATAAACACAAACACACACACACACCACACACTTGTTTTCTTGTTTCTTGTTTATTTTGTTTAGAGGATAATGCCTCAGAGCCATAGTGATCTACCGCTGCTGCATATTAGTGTTGGCCGAAGCCACACCCCGGGGGGGGGGGGGGTTACAAGCCCCCGGCTGGCACCCGGTACCCATTCACTGCTGGGTGGACAGGGGCTAGGGATTTAAGAAAGACCACCCATCTATCTTTCGCTCCGCCCGGGAATCGAACCCACGACTTCTCGGTTGTAAGCCGAGCGTGCTAACCACTACACTACAGAGCTCCCCCCCCCCCACAACACACACAGTAGTAGTAGTAGTAGTAGTAGTTTATTGACAAAAAAATAATATATACACAAAACATGTAGCTAAGTAACAATAATGAAACAATACGAAAACTTTCTTTTGTCCAGCATGAAATTAGTTAAATATTCCTGAAAGTAGTAGAGGGCAAAAAACAACGCTAAATTTAACTGACACTAACACACTAACACTTAGCTCGCACACACACACACACACACACACACACACACACACACACACACACACACACACACACACACACACACACACATACCACACACACACACACACACACACACACACACACACACACACACACATACACACACACTACTGACTCGGAAGCAAAGAGAAGGTCGATACACAAGAGGACATACAAAAAAATTAGGAAAAGGGAGATGCCTGAAAACATAAAGAAGTACAGCTTCCCTCATAGAAATGTAGAACTTTGGAATGGACTAAATGAGGTGATATCGGCAAAAAATGTGCACCAATTGAAAGAAAGACTGGATAAATGTAGACACGGAGACGGGACCACACGAGTGTAGCTCAGGCCCTGTAAAACACAACTAGGTAAACACTGCATCCTGTACTTTGATCCGTTAATCCATTACCATCATCACCAAAGTTTATAAACACACGAGAGAAAGTGACTGAAACATCATAGAGATTCTCCTTCATCTTTTTCCTTCGTTCCCTTCTCCTCCTTCACCTTCCCTCTGTCTCCCTGATGCCCTTTCAACCGTCCCCTTCCATTTTACTTTTACCGAGCTTTCAACGACGTAACTGGCCTATTATGAGACATATTCCGGTTGATGTGCACAGTTCAGCTCTCATTTAAAGCGTCGTTGCAGGCTATACCATCAAGAATTAAGCGAAAGAAAAAGAGAAAGAAAGAGAAATACTAACTCATTAGACAGTCGGAAAAGAAAAATAAGAAATGAAAAGAAACTGTCTCTTTCACATTCATGGCTATAATTGGCTTTCCACCTCATACACTGGCTGGAGGAAGGGAAGGCTTGGACAACTGGTTGGAAGGAAGGGAAGGCTTGGACAACTGGCTGGAAGGAAGGGAAGGCTTGGACAACTGGCTGGAAGGAAGGGAAGGCTTGGACAACTGGCTGGAAGGAAGGGAAGGCTTGGACAACTGGCTGGAAGGAAGGGAAGGCTTGGACAACTGGCTGGAAGGAAGGGAAGGCTTGGACAACTGGCTGGAAGGAAGGGAAGGCTTGGACAACTGGCTGGAAGGAAGGGAAGGCTTGGACAACTGGCTGGAAGGAAGGGAAGGCTTGGACAACTGGCTGGAAGGAAGGGAAGGCTTGGACAAAAGGTAAGGATGGGGAGCAGGTGCGTTTCTTTATCCTTCCATTTTCCTTACTATGAAAAAAATAACTAGATTTTCGCTACTTTATTTCTTTACTTCTTTATTTAATCGCTACTTTATTTCTCAGCCCGTGTGTCGCGAAAAAAAACCGTGCATATATTCATTCACTAAAGTAATGCTACCACTTAATAACAAGCACCCAAGCAAAGTATCCAACGCAGACGATAAATTATAAAGATATCAGTAGCTATTTTCATTATTTTTATTATTATTTATATATACTAGAAACTAGATGGGACAAAATATCGATTCAAACTTAAGCTCGAAAACAATAAAATACTCGTAACTCATATAAATGTTCGTAAACTACACCTACAAGTATCTCGTAACTACAATTAAATACTCGTAACTCGTATAAATGCTCGTAAACTACACCTACAAGTATCTCGTAACTACAATTAAATACTCGTAACTCGTATAAATGCTCGTAAACTACAACTATAAATACTCGTAACTACAATAAAATACTCGTTTCTCATATAAATGCTCGTAAACTACAACTATAAATACTCGTAACTACAATAAAATACTCGTAACTCATATAAATGCTCGTAAACTACAACTATAAATACTCGTAACTACAATAAAATACTCGTTTCTCATATAAATGCTCGTAAACTACAATTACAAGTATCTCGTAACTACAATTAAATACTCGTAACTCATATAAATGCTCGTAAACTACAACTATAAATACTCGTAACTACAATAAAATACTCGTAACTCATATAAATGCTCGTAAACTACAACTCTAAATACTCGTAACTACAATAAAATACTCGTAACTCATATAAATGCTCGTAAACTACAACTACAAGTGCTCGTAACTACAATAAAATACTCGTAACTCATATAAATGCTCGTAAACTACAACTATAAATACTCGTAACTACAATAAAATACTCGTAACTCATATAAATGCTCGTAAACTACAATTACAAGTTCTCGTAACTACAATAAAGATACTCGTAACTCGTACAAAACCCTCTCTTACAGCACGTTCATAAGCTGACGAGGCCTAATGGCTTAATTACTGTTCTGTCAAGCAGCGTCATATTGAAAAAATAATGTAGTCATCGTCTCAGAAGTCAGTTCAAGCGATCGTCAAATCATAACTTTTAACAGGAATATACAACATATAAAGTAAAAGTTAATCAAGAAAAAATCCTGGATTATCGCCTGACAGACTTTTCATTAAACTCGTAAACTCCTTGTCAGCATAAATTAGAACTAAGCTTTCATAAATCAAGACATTAATAGTCCAAGACAATCTTCATCAAAAGTTAAATAAAGTTGCATCGCTATGTCACTTTTCGAGATCAACATTCAGTTAATTAAGAATACTACACTTATTTTGGATAATCAAATAAAAAAAAAAAAATTGACTCGAAGAAACACGTTTACCAAAGTCAAAAAGTATAAAGTGACGTAGGCCTATAAAGTGACGTAGGCCTATAAAGTTAAAAGTTTAAAAGAATTCAGCGCGATTCAAAGAAATTTAAGAGAAAATAAGAGAAACATCGAAGCATATTTTACGAACTAGCGAAAACAATCCCTAAAGAATTCTATAATTATGTGCAAAGGAAGAAGGTAGTCACACACATCAAATATTTGGCAACTATGGATAAAGACTTAACACACAAATCACGAAAACAAAAATCCGAAATATTTTGTATCAGTATTCCCACAATAACACAACACCACACTGCTCCCTTGGAAGAAAGATTTACCGCGATGTTTTGATCTGAATAAGAGAGAGAAGGGAGGGAAAAGGAGGGAGGGAGAGGCGAAAGGAGGGAAAAGGAAGGAGGAAGAGGCAAAGGAAGATAAATGAAGGGAGGGAACAGGAGGAAGGGAGAGGCGAAAGGAGGGAAAAGGAAGGAGGGAGAGGCGAAAGGAGGGAAAAGGAAGGAGGAAGAGGCAAAGGAAGATAAATGAAAGGAGGGAAAAGGAGGAAGGGAGAGGCGAAAGGAGGGAAAAGAAGGAAGGAAGAGGCGAAAGGAAGAGAAATTAAGGGAGGGAACAGGAGGAAGGGAGAGGCGAAAGGAGGGAAAAGAAGGAAGGAAGAGGCAAAGGAAGAGAAATGAGAGGGAAAAGGAGAGAGAGAGAGGCAAGGGAAGAGAGAAATACAAGGAGTGTGCGGATAAATGATTGCCACACGAAGTCAGCATAGTTTGTTTACTTAAAAATCCTCCTTCAGAAAACCGTAAAAGGACATAAGAGGTCGGTGCAAGCTCCTGCTGCATGAGTTAGTAAGGAAAACAAGAAGAAAGGACAAGAGGATGAAGTATTAGATGCACCACGAGGAGCAGAAGGTAAAAGGTTGTGTAGAATGTTGGGAGAATACGAAAAGAATGAAAGTGGAAGAGATGGAGAATGAGGAGGAAGAGGGAAATGGGAATTGCGGACGAAAAGAAGGTAGAATGTAAGAGGAGGAGATGGAAAATAGAAATTGAGGAAGAAGAGAGGAGGAGGAGGAGGAGGAGGAGGAGGAGGAGGAGGAGGAGGAGAGGAGGAGGAGGAGGAGGAGTAGGAGGTAACAAAGAGAAGGTAACGATGAAGAAGTAGTAGTAGACGGAAAAGTGAACAGAAACAGACTCAGAAAAAAATTACTTGCAAAATCATGAAAAAGATGAAGGAGAGGATGAAGAAAATAAATCAGATGAAGAAAAATGAAGGAAAGTAATGCAAGAGAGAGAGAGAGAGAGAGAGAGAGAGAGAGAGAGAGAGAGAGAGAGAGAGAGGAGAGAGAGAGAGAGAGAGAGAGATGAGAGAGAGAGAATGAGAGAGAGAGAGAGAGAGAGAGAGATGAAGACGAAGAAGAGAGATGGAGAGAGAGAGAGAGAGAGAGAGAGAGAGAGAGAACGCATATTTAACATCTCTAAGATCCGGAAAGAAAGAAGTGATAGTATCTTCCGTCACGTCACTAAAATGTTGTGGAGAAAATCTTAAAACACAAGCTCGTGATGTCTTTCTGTCCCCTGCCAAATATTTTTTCTCTTATCCTCTTCACCAGATTCTATAAATATGCCAGAAGTCCCAACATTGATTCCCGTCTGCTTGCCTGCCTCCTCCTCCTCCTCCTCCTACTCTCCCTCCTCCTCATTCTTTCCTCCTCTGCTATTATTATTCTGCCTCTCTTCTTTTCTCACCTTACTTTTCCAGCCCTCGAGTCTACTTCTTAAACAAGTTCACTCTTAAAAGTTCCTCTTCCCTTTCCTATTCATGATCTTATCCTACTTTTTTTACTTCTTTTATTTCTTCTTTAACTTTATTCCCGCTGACTCAAATTAACTTTTCACGCCTTACATTTCTCCTACTTACAGCACAATTTACTGGCAAAACCAGTAATATTGTTTGCCATTTCTCAGCGACAGACCTGCTGGCACACTGACGGGCGTCCTAAATAAATCAAAGGTGGTGTTGTGTTTTACGTTCTTCCAAAACTGGAAAAAGAACTATTCTTTCTTCAAAAGCATGGACCCAAATTTTGTTTCTGTGGTTGCAATGTACACTTTTGTTATTGTTGTTGTTGTTGTTGTTTTTCTTCTTTTTCTTCTTTCTCATTTTCTTTATACTCTTTAACCCCTTGAGACCCAGAACGTAATTTCCATTGTAATTTGGGTGCCATAAGACGATTTTTAGTGACTATAAGCAATGTTTTATAGATATGACCTGTTTAGTATCCTTGTCCACTAACTAATTTGGTATATTTAGTTACTTTTCGTAATTTAATGGCTAACACAGACAATTTTTTATAGCAAAGGAAAGATCTGGGCGGAAAGGGTTAATAACAATATGGTAATAGCGTCTCTCCTTATAGCATGAACCACACAACTATTGTTTTCTAATATAAGTAGAATGGTAATAAAACAAAATTAAAATAACGCATTATGGTGGATTGTCAACGTGTTTAACCCCTTCACGCCCAGATCTTTCCTTTGCTATAAAAAATCGTCTGTTGTAAGCCATAAAATTACGAAAAGTAGCGGAAATATACCAAATTAGCTAGTGGACAAGGATACTAAACAGGTCATATCTATAAAATATTGCTTATAGTCACTATATAATCGTCTAATGGTACACCCAAATTACAATGGAAATTACGTTCTGGGTCTCAAGGGGTTAAGTTTTCCCGCCATGATAAAGATGGCAGACCTGTAAACTAAAACGATAAACTCTGGAACTCTCTTTGTTTCTATATTTCCACCTTTCTACGACTTACATCTTTTCAACAGAGGAATAACAAAACACCTCCCGAACTATATTGACCCATCCCCCTTTTATATTCTCTTACTGTCTTCTTTATAGGGACTGGCAATTCAGCAGGCTTTTTGTTACTTTGTTTTGCCTTGGTCAGTCCTTTGTGATTAGAAAAAAAAAAAGAAAAAAAAACCTGGCAAGCATTGTGAATAATAACACTCATGTCACGGCTTCAAAACAAAACTGAGAAATTTGAAACAAGAAAACAGAAACAGAGAAATTTGAACAATAAGAAAACACCAGAAACAGAGAAATTTGAACCTAGAAAACAGCAGAAACAGAGAAATTTGAACCTAGAAAACAGCAGAAACAGAGAAATTTGAAACAATAAACAACAGAAACAAATTTGAAACAAGGAAACACCAGAAACACAGAGAAATTTGAACCTAGAAAACAGCAGAAACAGAGAAATTTGAAACAATAAACACCAGAAACACAAAGAAATTTGAAACAATAAACACCAGAAACAGAAAGTTGAAACAATAAACACCAGAAACACAGAGATATTTGAAACAATAAACACCAGAAACACAGAGATATTTGAAACAATAAACACCAGAAACACAAAGAAATTTGAAACAATAAACACCAGAAACACAGAGATATTTGAAACAATAAACACCAGAAACACAGAGATATTTGAAACAATAAACACCAGAAACACAGAGATATTTGAAACAATAAACACCAGAAACACAGAGATATTTGAAACAATAAACACCAGAAACACAGAGAAATTTGAAACAATAAACACCAGAAACACAAAGAAATTTGAAACAATAAACACCAGAAACACAAAGAAATTTGAAACAATAAACACCAGAAACACAAAGAAATTTGAAACAATAAACACCAGAAACAGAGAAATTAATGAAATACAATAAACACCAGAAACACAGAGAAATTTGAACAATAACACCAGAAACTGAGAAATTTTAACATAAACACCAGAACAATAGAAATTTGTTAAAAATAAACACCAGAAACAGAGAATTTGAAACAATAACACCAGAAAACACAAAGAAATTTGAAACAATAACAGCAGAACCAGAAATTGAACAATATCACAGAAACAGAGAAATTTGAAGCGATAAACCGAGAAACAGATGAATATTTGAAACACAAACGACCAGGAAACAGAGAAAAATTTGTAACATAAAACCCAGACAGAAATTTGAAACATAAAACCAGAACAGAAATTTGAACAATAAAACACAGAAGAGAAGTCGGCTCAGGAACACAATTTTAAGTGAATACATTGAACACTATCTTGTTTCAAGTGGTAATCTTAATATCGCCGCAATAAAATTATGTTAATGCGAAAGTTCAATGTAAGTGTTTATCGTACGCCTGGGTGGAATTGGGTACCATACAGGGTTGATGAAATAAAGTACGTGTGGGTGGGTGGGCATCTTCGATGATGTTGGTGATCAACGGTGTATGGTTAGGTCGGCACACTGAGAATGACTGTTTTTTTTTTTGTTTTTGTTTTTTTGTTTGTTTTTTCACAAAGGGCTGGCCATGGGTCAGAAAAGTGAAGGTACAAATGCCCGTTAATTGGTGCAGTCCCTATAAAGAAGGACAGTAAGAGAATAAAAAGGGGGAGGGGGGTTGGGGCAATGTAGTTCGTGGAGTGTGTCTGTCACTGTCTCTTGAAATATCAACGTTATAGTCTAGAAAGTTGAAAAATAGAAACAGTAAAGTTCAGAGTTTACCAGGTGGTGGTGGTGGGTGGGTGGGTGGGTGGTGGGTTGGGTGGAAATGGGTGGTTGGGTGGGTGGGTGGTTGGTTGCTGGGTGGGTGGAGTGGATGGCGGGTGGTGGAGTGGGTGGGTGGTTGGGTGTGGGTAGGTGGTGGTGGGTTGGGTGGGCTGGTGTGGTGGGTGGGTGTGGTGAGGTGGAGTGTTGTAGGTGTGTGTGTGTGTGTTGTGTGTGTGTGTGTGTGTGTGTTTGTGTGTGTGTTGTGTGTACTAGTATACTGGCATATTCGTCTATCACTTCCCTCGAGCAGCTTCAACAAATAGTAAAGTTTATATTGAAGTTTATGAATATGATATCGTAGATCCTTCAAAAATCTGTCACAAAGATTTCGAAAACGATGAAACTCAAATATGAAACAGAAAATACTTGGTTTACTGTATGTGTGTGTGTATGCGCCGATACACACACACACACACACACACACACACACACACACACACACACACACACACACACACACACGTACACACACACACATAGATAAACTCTGGAACTCTCTTTCTGTTTCTATTTTTCCACTTTTCTACGACTTAAATATTTTCAAGTCAAGAGAGTAACAAGACACCTCCTGAACTAAATTGGCCCACCCACCCAAACACACACACACACACACAACACACACACACCACACACACACACACACACACACACACACACACACACACAAAGAAAGGTAAAATCATATAAGAGTAACGCCGACAACAGTACAGACGACAAACACAAAGCTCACTGAGTTACTTATCAACGGCGGGTCTCGAGCGGCTTGAGTCTTTCATGGCCTAAAATATTAACCAGACGACCTAGAGGAAGGGAACGATTTCGTGCCGTCCAGCTTGTTGCCCTTAATGTTCCAACAGCAGAAGGAAGAGATAGAGGAAGAGGCGGGGCGGGGTGCTCATGAATAAGGGAAACACTGAGACACTACATAAATACATTACATTACATAATTCAGTCCCTCCTTCCTTCTTGTCTGTATATTATGTTGTTGTTGTTGTTGTTGTTTTCCTGTATGCCTTGAATCGGTTACACGACCTTTCGAGCGAATGACTTTTCGAGCGAAAGACGATTCGAGCGAATGACTTTTCGAGCGAATGACTTTTCGAGCGGAGGACGCTATTCGAGCGTAGGATAGATATGCATGGTATTAAATAATAAGGACTAAGAAATTGCTTGTTATTGTATTTTAAGAGATTTTCTGTCAGATGTCTGGTTTAGAAATTGATTTTTAGTGGTAGATCCCACCACAACACCGCCGGCTGCCGCGCCACGGCAGTCGGCGGTGTTGTGGTGGGATCTACCACTATAGGAAAGTTTTGTTTTATCGCTTCTTATCTGTCCCTCTCTCTCTCTCTTCATACCTTCCTCTCTCCCTCCATACCTCCCTCTTTCCCTCCATCCCTCCCTCTCTTAAGGTTAGACGACTTGTTATTGTATTTTAAGAGATTTTCTGTCAGATGTCTGGTTTAGAAATAGATTTTTAGTGATAGATCCCACCACTATACCACTGTTGTGGTGGGATCTGCCACTACAGGAAAGTTTTGTTTTATCGCTTCTGCTTTATCTCGATTACTACCATATGGACTAAACTTTTGTCATATGCGTCTTCTACTAACCTTCAAACCTCTTGGCAAGCTGTTACTTTGGTCAAAATCCCGGACAAAATGATCTAATAAGAATAAATAAGGTGCTCCGCCGTCGCCATCAGGCACCGTTTAGACCGCAGGACGAGCGCCTCTCCCAGTCCCATCCCTCCCTCACGGACAGCAGCGAGGGTAAGTTGGGTTTAGTTTGGCTTTATTTTAAACAAAACCTAACCTTAACCTAACCTGGCCTGACTGCTGTCCGTGAGGGAGGGCTTGGCCCGCGGTCTCTGACTGCGCTGGTGGCGACGGCGGAGTTGCACCTATTTATTCTAATTAGATAATTTTTGTCCGTGATTTTGACCAAAGTAAAAACAACGCTGTAACTACAAAGTATAAAACAACGCTGAAATAGGGTAGATTATACAGTCATGATATAAACTGCTGTGTATCATCTTCAGTGGCACATACACATCAGTAGTGATGCTATAATTCGTAATATTTGGCGGCTGGCGACATTATTGCAGCTGGCGACTAAAGTGTTATATGCGGTAAAGGGTACCAGTGAGGTCACGTCAGGTAATGCAACACACACACACACACACACACACACAGGGTAGTACTTGACCTGATCTCACTTCCCTCTGCCTGGATTGTACTGCCTATAGTATTTATAGAAACAGGACGTACGCCTATCTGTTACGCCTTTGTGTGTGTTTGTGTGAACGTTGATGAAAAGAAAAAGTTAGTGTATTATAACGCCTATTATAACGTATAAATCTACCGATATTTAAGCCAGAAACGGTTAAGTTAGGTTAAATGAGACTAGGTTAGGTTAGGTTAGAGGTGGGGTTCGGTTTAGTAACAGATGATATCAAGAACAAAAAGAATATTATCAATACGACGGCAGTGAGAAGGTTTGTGGGGCGCTCGTAAAAGTATTCGCTCGAATCGTCCAACGCTCGTAAAAGTATTCGCTCGAATCGTCCAACGCTCGTAAAAGTATTCGCTCGAATCGTCCAACGCTCGTAAAAGTATTCGCTCGAATCGTCCAACGCTCGAAAAAGTATTCGCTCGAATCGTCCAACGCTCGTAAAAGTATTCGCTCGAATCGTCCAACGCTCGTAAAAGTATTCGCTCGAATCTTTCAACGCTCGAAAAGTATTCGCTCGAATCGTCCAACGCTCGAAAAGTATTCGCTCGAATCGTCAACGCTCGTAAAAGTATTCGCTCGAATCGTCCAACGCTCGTAAAAGTATTCGCTCGAATCGTCCAACGCTCGAAAAAGTATTCGCTCGAATCGTCCAACGCTCGAAAAGGTATTCGCTCGAGTCGTCCAGACACCCTTGAATCTAATGTGCTCATGAATAAAGGAAACACGAGACATTACATAACATTAATATAAGGTGAAGAAAAATAGGGGGAAAAAACAGACAGATAATGAGAACGTAAGAGAGAGAATTTACAACGAAAGAGGAAAGAAAAAAAACTATAAAAGCAGTACATAAATTTAATAAAAGGAAGAGGAAAAAGAGGAGGAAGAAAGCAAGTACACACAAAAAGACATTATGGGAACGTAAGAGAAAGAATTTACGGTGAAAGAACAAAGAAAAAAACATTCAAAGGTGTCAAACTAGAAGAACGAAAAAAATGCAGGTAGGTTTACTAATGAGATGCAAAACAGAACGGAACAAGGACGGAACAAGGTCACAGCTGATGTTAAAATGATAGGTCACGTCATTCTCCCATCCAATCTGACAACAAGAAGCGTGACATTCTGTACCAAAGAGACCCAAGAAACCAGGACATATATTTACCTGACCTGATCTTTACCTGACCTTTGCCTGACCACATGCAATATAGAGCAGTGTACTCCACGCAAGGGATTACAGAGAAAAACAATAATGATAATGTTAATACTTATAATGATAGTTATGTTATCATCAGTATCCTAAGTACACCAAGGCTTAATGATGCAATAGTATGAATGATCATTTTGAAACTTTCTCAGCTATAACTTCCGTCTAAATATTTGTTTTTGTGTATGAAATTAACTACCATTCTAATTTTCGGCTTCGGATGAGACAGTGTGTGTGTGTGTGTGTGTGATGGAGAGAGAGATAGAGAGAGACGGAGAGCGAGAGACGAGGAGAGAGAGAGAGGAGGAAGAGAGCGAGAGGAGAGGAGAGAAGGAGCGAGAGGAGAGAGAAGAGAGGAGGAGACGGAGGATGAGAGAGAGAGAGAGAGAGAGGAGAAGAGAGAGAGGAAGAGAGAGAGACGAGAGATGAGGAGAGAGAGAGAGAGAGAGAGATGCGAGAGAGAGAGAGACGAGAGAGAGAGAGAGAGAGAGGGAGAGAGAGGAGAGAGAGAGACGAGAGAGAGAGAGAAAGAGAGAGAGAGAGAGGAGAGAGAGAGAGAGATGAGAGAGAGACGAGAGAGGAGAGAGAGAGAGAGGAGAGAGGAGAGATGAGAGACGAGAGGAGAGAGAGAGAGAGAGAGAGAGAGAGAAAGGGTCGGCTAGATTAGATATTTGTGTTGTGAAATTACTACCATTCTTAATTTTCTTTGCTTCAAATGAGAGAGAGAGAGAGAGAGACGAGGAGAGAGATAGAGAGAGAGGAGAGAAGTTGGAGAGAGGAAAAAGAGAGAGAGAAGAGAGGAGAGAGAGGAGAAGGAGGAGAGAGAGAGAGAGAGAGAGTGTGTGTGTGTATGTGTATGTGGGTTAAGGAGAATTATCACCGCAAGGACCCGTGCATGACAAATGTTCACTTAATCAAACACAAGAGTTATGCCTGCAGGACCGGCGACTACTTGATTAAGGGGAACACAAAGTCACTGATGCATTCCAATCTACCACCCAACAAGCCCCTCCTTAACCCCTTGAGACCCAGAACGTAATTTCCATTGTAATTTGGGTACCATTAGAGGATTTTTAGTGAATATAAGCAATATTTTATAGATATGACCTGTTTAGTATCGTTGTCGACTAACTTATTTGGTATATTAAGTTAGTTTTCATAGTTTTATGGCTAACTAGACAATTTTATATAGCAAAGGAAAAATCTAGGCGTGAAGGGGTTAAGTTAGTTTTCGTAATTGTATGGCTAACAACAGACAATTTTATATAGCAAAGGAAAGATATCTCTCTCTCTCTCTCTCTCTCTCTCTCTCTCTCTCTCTCTCTCTCTCTCTCTCTCTCTCTCTCTCTCTCTCTCTCTTTCTCTCTCTCTCTCTTCACATATACATGCATTCTGGAATATCAATGAACAATACCAATGTGCCGATGACATGTGCTTCGCAGCTGAACTGAGAATTTGTCTTGCAATTTTTCCGAAGTCCCAGAACGTAATTTCCATTGTATTTCGGTAATTTGGGTACCATTGAACGATTTTAATGTAATATAAACAATATTTATAGATATGACTTGTTTAGTATCCTTGTCTACTAACATATTTGGTATATTCAATTAGTTTTCGTAGTTTTATGGCTAACAACAGACAATTTTATTTAGCAAAGGAAAGATCTGGACGGAAGGGGTTAAGTCCCAGAACGTAATTTCCATAGTAATTTGGGTACCATTAGACGATTTTAATGTAATATAAGCAATATTTTATAGATATGACTTGCTTAGTATCCTTGTCCACCAGCTAATTTGGTATACTAAGACTTTTCGAAGCTATATGGCTAACAATAGACGATTTTATTTAGCAAAGGAAAGATCTGGGCGTGAAGGGGTTAAGGGGAACATTAAGTCACTACTAATGCGTTCCAATCCCTCTCACCCAACCAGCCCTCCTTAAGGCAGCGTCAGGGCGGGCCGCTAAGAGCCAACCCTGCTCCCCACACCAACACATCATTACCCAGGTGAAACACTAGTAATGACAGACAGGGACATAATGAAAGGGATCCAATTAAGAGGTTGGATTATTTATGAAATGCGTTACGTTGTTATTATGCTGCAGTGCTCCGAGTGTTATTAATGATATGTACATGCTTGGATAATTTAATGGCACTTTCCTACTCGGTGCAATTTTGGTTATTTTAGAAATTGAGTGGATGAAAAGCAGTGCCGTGTAGATTTCGATGCCCTGTGTGTAAATTAGTGGCTGTGTATGTATTTGTGTGCTGTTTAAAGTAGAGGGTTTACAAAGAGAGAGAGAGAGAGAGAGAGAGGAGGAGAGCGAGAGAGAGAGAGAGAGAGAGAGAGATGAGAGAGAGAGAGAGACGGGGGGGGGGGGGGGAGATAGGAGAGACAGAGAGAGAGAGGAGAGAGAGAGGGAGAGCGACGAGGCGAGAGAGAGAGAGAGAGAGAAGAGAGAGAGGGAGGTAGAGAGAGAGCGACGTGAGCGAGCGAGCGATCCGCGAGCGCGCAAGAGAGAGAGACGAGAGTATGAGAGAGAGAGGAGAGGGAAGAGAAGGAGAGAGAGCGAGAGAGAGAAGAGAGATAAGAGAGAGAGAGAGAAGAGGAGACGAGAGAGGGAGAGAGAGAGAGAGACGAGAGAGAGAGCGAGCAAGCGAGAGAGAGAGGAGAGAGAGAGAGAGAGAGGAGAGAGACGAGAGAGAGAGAGATGAGATAAGGGGAGAGAGGAGAGAGAGAGAGAAGAGAGAGAGAGAGAGATGATAGAGAGATGAGCCGACGAGAGAGAGAGAGAGAGAGAGAGAGAGAGAGAGAGAGCATGACACACACACGATGCAATTTTTTCCTGAGTGCAAAGAAAAGCTTAAATTATCGCCTAATCTATTTCTCTCACACTGTTATCCCTTCTGATTTTCCCACCAGAAAGTTGAGAGTAAAAAGAAATATAAAATGTGTGACACTTCAGGAGTTCTGCGACAGATTTTCTTGTCAGATTATCTTTTCTTTTTCTTTTCCACAATTGTTAGTTTCTGTGCTTGTCTTTCTTCTTCTCCCTCCCCCTCCTCTTCCTCCTCCTCCACCTTCTCCTCCACCTTGACCTTCTCCTTCTCCTCCTCCTCCTCTTCCTCCTCCTCCTTCTCCACCTCGACCTCCTCCTCCTCCACCTCTACTTCCTCCTTCCCTTTATCATCTACCTCTTCCTCTTCCTCCTCCTCCTCCACCTCTACTTCCTCCTCCTCCTCTTCCTCCTTCTCCTCCACCTTGACCTTCTCCTCCTCCTCCTCCTCCTCCTTCTCCCCCCACCTCAACCCCTCCTCCTCCTCCTCCTCCTCAACCTCCTCCTCTATTCTACGTGTCGACCTCCTCCTTCCTCCCCCCCCACCTCCCTCCTCCAAACCCTCTCCTCTCCTCCTCATCCATCATCCTTCCTCTCCTGCCTACTCCTCGACCCCCCTCGACCATCCCCCTCATATTCCTTCCTCCTTCCTCTTCCTCCTCCGCCACACTTGACCTCCTCCTCCTCCTCTACCTCCTCCTCTCCTCTTCCTCCTCCTCCTATCCTGCTAGCCCTGTATCCTCTCCTGCCTTTAAACATTTTCCTTAGCGCCTCTCTCCTTTGTTCGCCTTGCCTATTTATCTAATGCCTACTTCAAATCCTTTTCTGCAGGCAATATTTTTACTCCCTCTTTGTTCTTCGACTTTTCTACCATTCACTCGGTATGACATTTTTTGCACAGATTTCATTTTGGATCTTTTACCTTTGCATCATATTCCTTTGCTTTCTCTCAACTCCAATTTTATCTTCTCTCTCTCTCTTATTCTTCTATTTTCCTCCCTCCTCCGTTCTCCTCCTCCTCCTCCTCCTCCTCCTCCTCCTCCTCCTCCTCCTCCTCCTCCTCCTCCTCTCCCAAACGTTTCAGAGTAAAAGAGGAGACAGGAGAAGAACGTAATCGACCTACCATGTGTTCGAAGGGAAGACAGAGGAGGAGGAGGAGGAGGAGGAGGAGGAGGAGGAGGAGGAGGAGGAGGAGGAGGAGGAGGAGGAGGAGGAGGAAGAAGAGGAGGACGAAGAGGAGGAAAAGGAGGAGGAAGAGGACGAAGAAGAGGATAATAAGGAGTGGAAGGATGGAAGAATGGAAAGAAAAACATGTTACATAAACCCTACTGTTCTTACACCTGCTTGAATCATTTACAGTATTAAGCATTATCTTCTTTATCAACTTCTTTATCAACTTCTTTATCAACTTCTTTATCAACTTCTTTATCAACTTCTTTACCAACTTCTTTATCATCTTCTTTATCAACTTCTTTATCAACTTCTTTATCAACTTCTTTATCAACTTCTTTATCAACTTCTTTACCAACTTCTTTATCAACTTCTTTATCAACTTCTTTACCAACTTCTTTATCATCTTCTTTATCAACTTCTTTATCAACTTCTTTATCAACTTCTTTATCAACTTCTTTATCAACTTCTTTATCAACTTCTTTATTAACTTCTTTATCAACTTCTTTATCAACTTCTTTATCAACTTCTTTACCAACTTCTTTATCAACTTCTTTATCAACTTCTTATCAACTTTTTATAACTTCTTTATCAAACTCTTTAACCAACTTCTTTATCAACTTCTTTTATCAAATTCTTTACCAACTTCTTTATCATCTTCTTTATCAACTTCTTTATCAACTTCTTTATCAACTTCTTTATCAACTTCTGTATCAACTTCTGTATCAACTTCTTTATCAACTTCTTTATTAACTTCTTTATCAACTTCTTTATCAACTTCTTTACCAACTTCTTTATCAACTTCTTTACCAACTTCTTTATCAACTTCTTTATCAACTTCTTTATCAACTTCTTTACCAACTTCTTTATCAACTTCTTTATCAACTTCTTTATCAACTTCTTTACAACTCTGATCAACTTCTGTATCAACTTTCTTTACCAAAATTCTTTATCAACTTCTTTATCAACTTCTTTATCAACTTCTTTATCAACTTCCTTATCAACTTCTTTATCAACTTCTTTATCAACTTCTGTATCAACTTCTTTATCAACTTCTTTATCAACTTCTTTACCAACTTCTTTATCAACTTCTTTATCAACTTCTTTACCAACTTCTTTATCATCTTCTTTATCAACTTCTTTATCAACTTCTTTATCAACTTCTTTACCAACTTCTTTATCATCTTCTTTATCAACTTCTTTATCAACTTCTTTACCAACTTCTTTACCAACTTCTTTATCAACTTCTTTATCAACTTCTTTATCAACTTCTTTATCAACTTCTTTATCAACTTCTTTATCAACTTGAGTATTGGATATGAAGTCAAGGCAAAAGTAGGATAAACATTATATCTCCTGGAATTGTGAAGACGTATATATATTTTTTTTTTAGGAAAGAGTGAGGAAGTTAAAGGAAATCATGACGTCATAATAATGTAATAAACACCAAACTTGAATATGAGGAACAGCGTTTATTTTTTTTTATTTTTTTTAGGTTCCAGCCTATAACACCTGTAGGCTAGTATCTTCCTTCCTAAACTACTAAAACTATACTGTGTTCTTATGGATGAACTGAGAAATCTTTGTCTGACGAGAAAATTTACGATCAAAGAACACATTTTTTTTTTCACAAAGGACTGACCAAGAGAGAGAGAGAGAGAGAGAGAGAGAGAGAGAGAGACGGGATGAGAGATGAAGAGAGACGAGAGGAGAGAGAGAGAAGAGAGACGAGGAACAGGGAGAGATGAGAGACGAGAGAGAGAGAGAGAGAGAGAGAGAGAAAAAAAAAGCAAGAAAATCCCATGTGGAAAGGCAGTTATAATTTTCGCCATAAAATATTACATGAACGCTACTAATAATAATACTGACTTATACAAAACCTATTGCAGAAACTGATAACTCCTATAATTTATTTTCTCAATAAACAGAAGATCTACGTGTTAACTTTCCTCCAATGAATGATATTAGACAGATAAATCACCACCGAATTCCTCACGACATTGTTTTGGTGTGACAGCCATTGATTCTTGCCGGTATATTGCCTTTGTGTTGGATGAAACAGAAAGAAAGAAAAAAACT
>JACEEZ010016126.1:112500-120000 GCA_016584305.1 Chionoecetes opilio | reverse complement strand
GATCGAGGAGAAAATTCGACATTTTCCACCACGAAGGCTTTGAAAAAGAATAGTCTTTTTTTACGATTTGCTGTTGTTTCTATTGTTGTTGTTGTTATAGACGTTAGTGGCAGTTGTTGCAGTTGTAGTGAGATTAGCAGTAGTAGTAGAAGTAGTTGGAGTAGTAGTAATAATAATAGTAGGAGGAGTAGTAGTAGTAGTAGTAGTAGATAAGATAAGATAAGATTTTCATCCTATCTAGACACTTTGCAAGTACCAACTACAAGGTTATTGACTATACAAAGCGCCGCCACGTCAGCACGAACTAGGCCAACTCGAACCGCTGACCGAATGCACAGGGACGCTGCACATTGCGAGCTCACGTCTCTACGAACCTTGCCACCCTGACGGGCAGTAGTAGTAGAAGTAGTAGTGATAGTAGTAGCCTATCTATTTTCTAGCTAACTGGCTTATGTACTACGTACGTATCATTCTGCTGTTCTATCACCCTATTTGTATCTCGTTCTATCTGTAAATCATTCAATCTATCTCAATTCCCTTTCCTACAATATTTCATCTCTTTGTACATACCTCTCATCCAACCAATCTCTCTACCTTACATACAAGTCTTCCATATTCTCTCATCAACACAAATTCAATTCCATGTCCCCTTCATACCTACCTACTCCTACCTACTACCTACTCCTACCTACCTACTACCCCTATACCTACTCACTCCTACCTATCACCTACGCCTCTCTTTTCTCGTTTCCCAATCAACAGGACCACCCTTGACACCTTTTCCTACCTACCTACCTACCTACTAGCTACTCCTCCTACCTCCTCCTACCTACTCCTACTACTCCTACTCTTATTCCTTCCTACTACCTCTTCCTACCTACACCTCCCTCTCGTTCCCTATTAACAGGACCTCCCTCGACACCTTCCCTCACTACGAATGGACGACTTTGCTTCACTACCCCCAAGCCATCAATCAGGACCCCGATGGCAAGACAGACGAGGATCAGATAAGCTGAGGCTGTAGGGTGGCTAGGAAGGGTTTGATGCTGATGACTCGCACCACTACAGGGAAAGGGAAGGTGGGTGAGTGGGAAAGTCGTGTTAGGTGTTAATTAGGTTATGTTAAAGTTAGGTGTTGGTTAGGTTAGTTAGTTAGTTGTAGCAAGAGACGCCAAGGGTAAGAGTTGTAGGTAGCTTCTTTGTTTGATGACTCTTCACTGCCCTACTATACTGACTGATTGACTGACTGACTGATATCCTGACTGACTGATTGACTGATATCCTGACTGGCTGAATGAATATCCTGACAGACTGACTAACTTACTGACTGACTGACTGACTAACTGACTTATCTCCTGACTTACTGACTGAATGATAACCTGACTGACTGAATGAATGATATCCTGACTGACTGACTGACTAACTGACTGACTGAATGAATGATATCCTGACTGACTGACTGATATCCTGACTGACTGACTGACTTATATCCTGACTGACTGAGACTGAATTATATCCTGACTGACTGATATCCTGACTGACTGACAGACTGACTGACTGACTGCATGATATCCTGACTGACTGACTGACTGAATTATATCCTGACTGACTGACTGACTGAATAAATGATATCCTGACTGACTGACTGACTGAATTATATCCTGACTGACTGACTGACTGACTGAATAAATGATATCCTGACTGACTGACTGACTGAATTAATATCTCTCCTAAAGGGATGATAGGTAAGTGGGAAAGCAGTGTTAGGTGTACCAAGAGTCGCCAAGGGTAGGAGTTGTAGCGTCTTTGTGTGGTAAAAAGCTCTGAGGAATTATGTTTTTTTATAATTTTCTCATGTTTCCTTTGTTATACTCTCTCTCTCTCTCTCTCTCTCTCTCTCTCTCTCTCTCTCTCTCTCTCTCTCTCTCTCTCTCTCTCTCTCTCTCTCTCTCTAACTCTGTTCTGCATTTCCCCTAATTTTTTTTTCAGACATTTTTCCTGTGTTCATTTTTTTCATTTTTTGGTTTGCTTTCTCCTCTTTTACTTTTTTCTTATTCAAATCGGGCCAGAGAAGAAGGGAGGAGACGGAGAAGAGAGCAATAAGTATAAGATAAATGGGATAGATAAAGTAACATTAAAAAGAGAGAAAAAAAATAGTAGACAAGTTCACAGCAAAAAAAAAAAAAAAACAACAACACGGATCCAAAGGTAGATATGATAAAGCCAAAAAAAAAAAAAAATCCTGTAACACAAAACTGCAAATAGAAATAACAGAAAAATATTGCTTCGAGGCGACACTGCACAAGAGAAGAAAACAACATGAATAATTTAATATAAAACCCACATAAATAAGTTTAAACGCAAATTAAGTCAGCACAGTGCATTAGCTAAATAGCAAAACTAACGCAACATGATAATTATAAAGTTTGAACAATAAGAAGAAGAATGAATTTAATGAATATATTGTAGTCCCCCGGATCGATTAGTGTTAGTGGTAGTTGTAGTTACTTTTACATCATCTGGCTTTTATGAGTGACAGACACAAAGCAATGAAGAGAGCAATACCATGGATCAATATTCTAAATCACCACAAATTTTAACCCCTTGAGACCCAGAGCATAATTTCCATTGTATTTTGGGTACTATTAGACGATTTTTAGCGACTATAAGCAATATTTTATAGCTATGACCTGTTTAGTATCCTTGTCCACTAACTAATTTGGTATATTAAGTCACTTTTCGTAATTTATTGGCTAACAACAGACGATTTTATATAGCAAAGGAAAGATCTGGGCATGAAGGGGTTAAAGCAAGCAATCTATAATAACCAGCGAGGTGATGAAAACTATCTGAGGTAAGAAAATGTCAAAGGTGTATAAGAAAAAAATATTTGAGTTCAAAAAAATGTACTACCTAATGTTCAAGAAAAACGTATTGGTGTTCAAGAAAAAATAATAGGTGGGCAAGAAAATTTAATAGGAAGTCAAGAAAATTTAATAGGTAGGCAAGAAAATTTAATAGGTGGGCAAGAAAATTTAATAGGAAGTCAAGAAAATTTAATAGGTAGGCAAGAAAATTTAATAGGTGGGCAAGAAAATTTAATAGGTGGGCAAGAAAATTTAATAGGTGGGCAAGAACATTTAATAGGTGGGCAAGAAAATTTAATAGGTGGGCAAGAAAATTTAATAGGTGGTCAAGATAATTTAATAGGTGGGCAAGAACATTTAATAGGTGGGCAAGAAAACTTAATAAGTGGGCAAAAAAATTTAATAGGTGGTCAAAAAAATTTAATAGGTGGGCAAGGAAATTTAATAGGTGGTCAAGATAATTTAATAGGTGGGCAAGAAAATTTAATAGGTGGGCAAGAAAATTTAATAGGTGACCAAGAAAATTTAATAGGTGGTCAAGAAAATTTAATAGGTGGGCAAGAAAATATAATAGGTGGGCAAGAAAATTTAATAGGAAGTCAAGAAAATTTAATAGGTGGGCAAGAAAATTTAATAGGTGGTCAAGAAAATTTAATAGGTGGGCAAGAAAATTTAAAAGGTGGGCAAGAATATTTAATAGGTGGGCAAGAAAAAATAATAGGTGGGCAGGAGAAAATAATAGGTGGTCAAGAAAATTTAATAGGTGGTCAAGAAAATTTAATAGGTGGGCAAGAAAATTTAATAGGTGGGCAAGAAAATTTAATAGGTGGGCAAGAAAATTTAATAGGTGGGCAAGAAAAAATAATAGGTGGGCAAGAAAAAATAATAGGTGGGCAAGAAAATTTAATAGGTGGGCAAGAAAATTTAATAGGTGGGCAAGAAAAAATAATAGGTGGGCAAGAAAATTTAATAGGTGGGCAAGACAATTTAATAGGTGGTCAAGAAAATGTAATAGGTGGGCAAGAACATTTAATAGGTGGGCAAGAAAATTTAATAGCTGGTCAAGATAATTTAATAGGTGGGCAAGATAATTTAATAGGTGGTCAAGAAAATGTAATAGGTTTTCAAGAAAATTTAATAGGTGGGCAAGATAATTTAATAGGTGGGCAAGATAATTTAATAGGTGGGCAAGAAAATTTAATAGGTGGGCAAGATAATTTAATAGGTGGGCAAGATAATTTAATAGGTGGGCAAGAAAATTTAATAGGTGGGCAAGATAATTTAATAGGTGGGCAATAAAATTTAATAGGTGGTCAAGATAATTTAATAGGTGGGCAAGAAAATTTAATAGGTGGGCAAGAAAATTTAATAGGTGGGCAAGATAATTTAATAGGTGGTCAAGAAAATGTAATAGGTTTTCAAGAAAATTTAATAGGTGGGCAAGATAATTTAATAGGTGGGCAAGATAATTTAATAGGTGGGCAAGAAAATTTAATAGGTGGCAAGATAATTTAATAGGTGGGCAAGAAAATTTAATAGGTGGGCAAGAAATTTAATAGGTGGGCAAGATAATTTAATAGGTGGGCAAGAAAATTTAATAGGTGGTCAAGATAATTTAATAGGTGGGCAAGAAAATTTAATAGGTGGGCAAGAAAAGTTAATAGGTGGTCAAGAAAATTTAATAGGTGGGCAAGAAAATTTAATAGGGGGCAAAAAATTTAATAGGTGGGCAAGATAATTTAATAGGTGGTCAAGAAAATTTAATAGGTGGGCAAGAAAATTTAATAGGTGGGCAAGAAAATTTAATAGGTGGTCAAGAAAATTAATAGGTGGGCAAGAAAATTTAATAGGTGGTCAAGAAAATTTAATAGGTGGGCAAGAAAATTTAATAGGTGGGCAAGAAAAAATAATAGGTGGGCAAGAAAATTTAATAGGTGGGCAAGAAAATTTAATAGGTGGTCAAGAACATTTAATAGGTGGGCAAGAAAATTTAATAGGTGGGCAAGAAAATTTAATAGGTGGGCAAGAAAATGTAATAGGTGGGCAAGATAATGTAATAGGTGGGCAAGATAATTTAATAGGTGGGCAAGATAATTTAATAGGTGGGCAAGAAAATTTAATAGGTGGTCAAGAAAATTAATAGGTGGGCAAGAAAATTTAATAGGTGGTCAAGAAAAAATAATAGGTGGGCAAGAAAATTTAATAGGTGGGCAAGAAAATTTAATAGGTGGGCAAGAAAAAATAATAGGTGGTCAAGAAAATGTAATAGGTGGGCAAGAAAATGTAATAGGTGGGCAAGAAAATGTAATAGGTGGGCAAGAAAATGTAATAGGTGGGCAAGAAAATGTAATAGGTGGGCAAGAAAATGTAATAGGTGGGCAAGAAAATGTAATAGGTGGGCAAGAAAATGTAATAGGTGGGCAAGAAAATGTAATAGGTGGGCAAGAAAATGTAATAGGTGGGCAAGAATAAAACAATATGTGTCTTGTATTCCCTCAACATTTAGTATCTATCTCCCGGACATCCTGCATATTTATTACGCAAGGAGATTATTTCGTTGCATTATTCCACGTCGGTAGCATACATTAAAAAAGTATTGCCTCGTTGGACTTACTTACTCCGAGGACTTTGTAATGAAAACTATGCCGGCAAAAGTTGGGACGCGACGCCTAAATTTTGTATAAAGGCGTGGAGGTGAGGGAGAGAGAGAGAGAGAGAGAGAGAGAGAGAGAGAGAGAGAGAGAGAGAGAGAGAGAGAGAGAGAGAGAGAGAGAGAGAGAGAGAGACACGGAGAGAGACAGACAGACACGGACAGAGACAGACAGACACGGACAGAGACAGACAAACAGACAGAGAGACAGACAGACAGAGACAGACATAGAGAAACAGAGAGACAGACAGACAGACAGACAGACAGAGAGAGAGAGAGAGCCAGACAGACAGAGTGAGAGAAAAAAGGAAAAAAAGAGGATATTTGTTTATTCTTGACCTCAATCATCATCACCACCACCATCACCACCACAATCACCACCATCAGAACAGTCACTCACTTATCAACAGTCACCCACCAATCCCTTTCCTCGTCCTCAATCACTCAATCACTCAATCATCACCTTTCTCTCTCTCTCTCTCTCTCTCTCTCTCTCTCTCTCTCTCTCTCTCTCTCTCTCTCTCTCTCTCATTTCTCCCAGCTTATTTTTTCATCCCTTCCCCTTCAATGCTCAGAAGTGACTGGTGTGTCCATCTTCCTGTGACTGTATAGTGTATTCCCTCACCGCCTTCATCGTCAGGCAATACCTTATTACAGTCACCGCAAATAGAAATCGGACCTGCTTTGCAACTGGTTGCATAAACATGAATATCAAGAAAATAAATAATACAAACATATTAGATAATATTTTTTATTTTTTTATTTTTTTATATTTGTTGATAGCTTTTTGGGAGGAAGAACAAACCTCCATGACCTCTTAAACCACTGAAACATCCCGAAATCATGACAGATTCGGGGTGCTTCACAGTGCGAACTGTGTTGGCAGGGTCGAATCTACTGACTGAAGGTGGTCGTCTTACTGTGGTAGAACGGCCCTGAATACACTTGAATGTCGATTCATCCGACCACATGACCTTCCTCCAGTCGTCAGCTGTCCAGTGGATGTATTTCTTGGCAAAATCCAGTCGAGCTTTCTTCATACGATCCATCAGTAGAGGTTTGCGTGCAGCACGGCGGCAGGGAAGCTTGAGGTCCCTCTGGAGACGGTGTTGGATGCAGCGGATGGATGCGTCTTTTAGCAGGGCTGGATTACTTTTTCTTAGCTGAGAAGCTGTAAGATGAGGGTTTTTACGTAGTTCTCTTCCAAGAAGACGATCTGTAACTTTGGAAGTCTTCCGTGGGCGTCCAGGATAAGGTTTTGCTGTGGGAACAACATTGGGTGGTGACCCACGAGCGGCAGCCAGCAGCAACATTACGGGTGACTTCGCTCGGCGAGTACGCCTACAAATTTCTTTAATAGGCACTTTTTCTTGCCTCCAGGCTAATATGCGAGCCTTCTCCTCCTTAGTCATGTGTGCACGACCCATATTTAGTGAATATATAAAGAATTAAAGGGCAAAAAGTGCTCAAGTCAAAATATTGGGAAAACGGGGCAGAGAATACCAAAGCATTAACCTTAAATTAACCCTTACCCTCCCCTTGCTGTCTGGGTCGGCACTGAGCGTGAGTTCCACACACCTCCCACACTACCCGCCCAGGAGAGTTACTAGATATCGCCAGCCAACTCTACCTCAAACCATAGGGCGGGATACGCTAGTAGAATTCGGACCGCTAGACAGTGGTTTCTTATGGGATAGGTCCGATTTCTATTTGCGGGTATTTATATAGCGCGCGTTATCCCCTTGAGGCCCAGAACGTAATTTCCATTGTAATTTAGCTATCATTAGACGATTTTTAGTGACTTAAGCAATATTTTATAGCTATGACCTGTTTAGTACCCTTGTCCGCTAACTAATTTGGTATATTCAGTTACTTTTCGTAATTTTATGGCTAACAACAGATGATTTTATATAGGAAAGGAAAGATCTGGGCGTGAAGGGGTTAAGACCATAACTAGTGCATACAAGGCTTAACTACCTTACT
>JACEEZ010016126.1:82500-95000 GCA_016584305.1 Chionoecetes opilio | reverse complement strand
TTGAGGGCTCTGATGGTTGGTCCTCGCCCGTTGGTGGCGCAGGCAGGATTCTTATAGTGACGCCTGTGATTAGAGGCTCATGCCGCCCCCCTGTGTCCTCCGATGCACTCGCAGTCGAAGGTAGAGTTCATGGGCAGGGCATGTAGGTGTTCTTAGGCCACTCGACGGTGCAGAAAGGTTTTGGTTTTCTTCGGGGATCGAACTCGGGTCACCGAGAACGCCAGTCGGAGACGCTAATCACTCCGTACCGCCTCCCCCCTGATGGTTGGCTATAACGAATTCAGAGTGATCAGGGCCGTGGGTGAATAACATGAACGTAACATGACACCACCACCACCCTCCTCCTCCTCCTTCTCCTCCACCTCCCTCCTCCTCCTTCTCCTCCTCCTCCACCTCCCTCCTCCTCCTCCTCCTCCTCCTCCTCCTCCACCCCTCCTCCTCCTCCTCCTCCTCCTCCTCCTCCTCTTCTTGACCAGCCTCCTCGTCAATACCTCCTCCACATCTCCCAGCCTTTCATGTTACCTCCACTATCACTGCTATCACTGCTATCATCACCAATACCTTATCACACCCACCACCAGTATTGTCTCTGCCACCACCACCACCGCAGCCAATATCACCACCGTCACCTTCATCACCACACTACAGACATCAACACCATTACACCAAACACCACCACCACCACCATTACAACCACCACCACCACCACCACCACCACCACTCTGACAATGCAATACCAATAGTTAGTACGAGGACGAGGTATGCAGCTGATAAGGAAGATTACAAAGGATTCGCCAAGACCACCACTCTTTAAGAAATATCTATACAACGAGGACAAAGGATGAAGCAAACAGTCAGGATTACAAATAAATGTATGCAAAAGGATAATACAATAACATACTCCTTTTCATTCACCCATTCCTCTATAGCCAAACTTGTCAGTAAAATAAAATATAAATAAAAAAAGATACCAAGTAGACAAGTACATTGAAGATTTTACGTGGATATTGTGAGTAAAGTTAAGAAATAAGAGTAATTTTGTAATTTTTTTTGGAAGGGGGGTGGGTTAAATTTGTTTATTGAAAATGTGGATGGAATACTTGAGGTTTCATGGATGGTGGGAGAGCACGCAGAGGAGGAGGAGGAGGAGGAGGAGGAGGAGGAGGAGGAGGAGGAGGAGGGAGGAGGAGGAGGAGGAGGAGGAGGAGGAGGAGGAGGATTACATAGGATTACATAGGAATAACAGACACCAGGAGACCTATTGGTCCATGACGAGGGTATCTGCTGAACTACATACTACTAACTAGCAACTACTTGTAAGAAAACAGTTGGAAAAGGATACCATGTCCTTAAAAGAAGATAGGAACACGGAAGTTTCGTAGTGCAGAAAAATAGGGTATGAAATATACTAACTACAACTACCACTACCACTACAACTAATCGATCCGGGGGACTAAAAGGATTACAAAGGATTACAAAGGAAACACAAACAGCAACAGACCGATAGGTCCTTACAAGGCTGTTTGCTTTAACTACACTACACTAACTAGATGATAAGAGAGAAAGGATAGGAAAGTAGAAGGCTCCTCCCCACCCACCCATCCCTCCAGCCGAAGCTGGCCGGAAATGAAGTGATACCATGCAGTATAGAAAAACTGCATGGAATTTGTGAGGAAAGTTGAAAGCTGTAATCTATGGCTAACTACTACTAGTTTGTGGGGGTAGGTTTAGTGCTTGATAGATAGGTCATGTTATGTGTGTTTTGTAATGGTGTGAACACAGTGTGGAGGTTCAAGGGTGGTGCGGCAGCCTTGCCTGGCGCTTTCTTGGGAGGCAGCAGTCAATCAGGCCCCAGCTCCGTTCAATCCACTGCGGATTGTGTACTTTCCATGTAGGACGCCGTACACTTCAATGCCTCCTGCAGCAGTGACCCCTGGTACCTTAAATCCCGATGGTGGTCACTAACTGACAGGACCCTTACTGGTCCACAACCGTCACAGGTCGAGAGTAGTAGTGGTAACCGTTAACTCGGGGCTATCTGTGTGTGTTATGAGGTCTAATGTAGTGTTGGTGTAGGCTCAGTGTGGAAGTTCAAGGGTGGGTGCGGCAGCCTTGCCTGGCGCTTTCTTGGGAGGCAGCAGTCAATCAGGCCCCAGCTCCGTTCAATCCACTGCGGTAGTGCACTTTCCAAGTAGGACGCCGTGCACTTCAATGCCCCCTGCAGCAGTGACCCCTGGTATATAAATCCCGATGGTGGTCACTAACTGACAGGGCCCTTACTGAACCACCAGCCCGTCACAGGTCAAAGTTGTAGTAGTGACCGTTTACTCGGGGCTGTCTGAGACGTGTGGGAGGGGTTGTGTAGACGCGACTCGCAATCATTTTACGCAATTTTTCCTAAAAAAGGAGGAGGAGGAGGAGGGAGGAGGAGGAGGAGGAAGAGGAAGAGAGGGAGGAGGAGGAGGAGGAGGAGGAGGAGGAGGAGTGAGAGAGGAGAAGGAGGAGAGGGGAGGAGGGAGGAGGAGGAGGAGGAGGAGGAGGAGGAGAGGAGGAGGAGGAGGAGGAGGAGGAGGAGGAGGAGTGAGGAGGAGGAGGGAGGAAGGAGGAGGAGGAGTGAGGAGGAGGAGAGGAGAGAGGAGGAGAGGAGGAGGGAGGAGAGGAGGAGGTAGAGAAACGGAGGAGGAGGAGGTGAAAAAAACGGAGAAAGCTTAACAATACTGTCATAGTTATCAATCCACACTTCAGACTTCAAGCTAAACAGGTGACCCAGAATCAGATGTACCTTGCACCACAGAACCGCAACCCTCCCTCCATTCCTTCCTCCCTCCCTTTTATAATTCATTCTTCTCCATTCTTCCCACCTCCCCTCTCTTCTTTCGACCTTTCCCGTGTTACCCTTGCTCTCTCTCTCTCTCTCTCTCTCTCTCTCTCTCTCATCTTCTCTCTTCTCTCTCCTCTCTCTCTCTCGTCTCTCTCTCTCTCCTCTCTCATCTGCTCTTCTCCTCTCCTATCTCTCTCTCTCTCTCTCTCTCATCTCTCTCTCCTTCTCTCTCTCTCTCCTTCTCCTCTCTCTCTCCTCTCTCTCTCCTCTACTCTCTCTCTCTCTCTGGTCATCTTCTCTTCTCCTCTCTTCTCTCGTTCCCGTCTACTCTCTGTTCTTCCTCTCAAATCTCTCTCTCTCCTCCTCTTCTCGTCTCTCATCTCTCTACTTTCTTCTCCTTTCATCCTCCAATCTCCTCCTCTCATCTTCCGATCTCCTCCATCTCTAGTCTCTTCCCTAATTCACTCTATGATCTCCCTTTTCAAGTTCTCTGCACTTCTCTCTCCTCCTCTCTCTCTCTCTCTCTCTCTACTCCTCTCTCTCTCTTCTCTCTCCTCTCTCCTCCTCTATCTCTCTCTCTCTCTCTCAAAAGCCCACTAGCTATTTCTAAAGTATTATGCAACTCTCTGCCCAAAAAAAAATTCTGGTGCCGCCTCTTGCCACAGATTCAGGGGACTGTGGTGTGTGTTGTGTGTGTGTGTGGTGTGTGTGTGCGTGCGTGCGTGCGTGCGTGCGTGCGTGCGTGCGTGCGTGGTGCGTGCGTGCGTAGGTGGGTGGGTGGTGGGTGGGTGGGTGGGTGGGTGGGTGGGTGGGTGGGGTGGGGTGGGTGGGTGTGTGTGTGGTGTGTGTGTGTGTGTGTGTGTGTGTGTGTGTGTGCGTGTGTATCCTGAAGTGCATAAATCAATTCCACAAATAAACAAACAGTGCACACACACAACACACACAACACACACACACACACACACACACACACACACCACACACACACACACACACACCATACACAGCCAGGCCACTTCGTCCCAACTGTGACTCTATTGACATTATTGACACGCCTGGCGACAGCTTGAGGAGAGGGGAAGGAGAAGAGAAGAGAAGAAAGAGGGGAAGAGGAGGAAGGGGGAAGAGGGTAAGAGGGGGAAGAGGAGAAGAGGGAGAAGAGGAGAAGAAAGAGGGGAAGAAGGGAAGAAAGAGGGGAAGAGGATGAAGAGGGGAAGAGGAGGAAAGGGGGAAGAGGAGGAAGAGGGCAAGAGGAGGAAGAGGGGAAGAGGAGGAAGAGGAGGAAGAGGGGAAGAGGAGGAAGAGGGAAGAGGAGGAAGAGGGGAAGAGGAGGAAGAGGAGGAAAGGGGGAGGGGAAAAAAAGAGGGGAAGAGGGGAAGAGGATGAAGAGGGGAAGAGGAGGAAGAGGGGAAGAGGAGGAAGAGGAGAAGAGGAGGAAGGGGGGAAAAAGGGGAGGAGGAAGAGGGGAAGAGGGGGAAAGAGGGAAGAGGGGGAAGGGGGGAAGAGGGAAGAGGGAAGAGGGGAAGAGGGGAAGAGGAGGAAGAGGGGAAGAGGAGGAAGAGGGGAAGAGGAGGAAGAGGGGAAGAGGAGGAAGAGGGGAAGAGGAGGAAGAGGGGAAGAGGAGGAAGAGGGGAAGAGGAGGAAGAGGGGAAGAGGAGGAAGAGGGGAAGAGGAATATGTCGGTAAAGGGAGTGAGAGTGGAAGCATTTTTTTTTAATAACAAGTTTCATAGGAGGGATTTATAGGAGGAAGGGGGGGGGGAGAGAGAGAGAGTTAGAGAGAGAGAGAAGAGGAGAGAGAGAGAGAGAGAGAGAGAGAGAGAGGAGAGAGAGAGAGAGAGAATGCGAAGTTGATAACGGCATTAATATAAAATCAATAAAAACTTATGAGGTAAACTTTTCTTCCAAATTAGCAAACATTTACATTCTTCTTCAGTATTATTCTCTCTCTCTCTCTCTCTCTCTCTCTCTCTCTCTCTCTCTCTCTCTCTCTCTCTCTCTCTCTCTCTCTCCTCTCTCTCTCTCTCTCTCTCTCTCTCTCTCACTACCACCACGTAATAGGCAGGTAATAATACAGCTGTAATTCTGCAGGCGGTAGGAGCAATATAAAATAAAGAGTGTTATGAAACCTTAGAAAAAAAATTAGGGTATTGGTGGTAATAATGCGGCAGCGGTGGTGGTGGTGGTGGTGTTAGGAGTGGTGATGAAACTGTGAGACCAATAGTAACACACACACACACACACACACACACACACACACCACACACACACACACACACACACCACACACCACACACACACACACACTTTCCTCACACACGACTACTACCATCATCATTGCCATAAGACATCAACACCACCATCACCACCCTCATCTTAACCTCTGACTCCTCTTCTTCACCTCTTCAATCAACACCACTACAACCACCACCACCACCACACACCACCCTCCCAGTCACCACCACGTACTACATACTCCCTCCACCACGCACGTACCCCTTCTACCACGCACGTACCCCTTTACCACGCACGTACCCCCTTTACCACGCACGTACCCCCTTACCACGCACGTACCCCCTTTACCACGCAGTACCCCCTTTACCACGCACGTACCCCCTTTACCACGCACGTACCCCCTTTACCACGCACGTACCCCCTTTACCACGCACGTACCCCCTGTACCACGCACGTACCCCCTTTACCACGCACGTACCCCCTTTACCACGCACGTACCCCCTTTACCACGCACGTACCCCCTTTACCACGCACGTACCCCCTTTACCATGTCCGTACACCCTCCAACACGTACGTACCTCCACCAAAGATAAAGGTCCTTGATTACAACCTGAAGGAGTGCGTGTTTCCTGTGGCCGGTGATTACTGTAGGAAGAGGAGGAGGAGGAGGAGAGGAGGAGGGGAGGAGGAGGAGGAGGAGGAGGAGGAGGAGGGAGGAGGAGGAGGAGGAGATAGTGGTAGTAGTGGTGGTGGTGGTGGTGGTGAGGCAACAGGAAATAACGCAGAGGTGGTGGCTGATAGTGGTGGGGAAACCATTTAGAAGAACAAAGCGAGAGAAAGAAAGAGAAGGGAGATGGATGGAAGGCGAAGAATGGTAACAGTGAAGAGAGAGAGGAAAGGAAGGAAGGGGATGGAGGTTGATGGAGAGAGAGAACGTGGTGAGAGGAGTGGAGGAAAGGTGGAGGAAAGGGAGAAGAGGGGAAAGGGAGTAGCGAAGTTGCAAAAAAACGTCGAAAACTCAAAATAACACAATAAAAAAAAATATAAAAAACTAAATTAAAATCCCAAAAAATACACTAAGATAAAAAAACACAATAAAAACACGGTCAAAACACAAAAAATACACTAACATAAATAAACTAGACTAAAAACACGGTCAAAACACAAAAAATACACTAACATAAATAAACTAGAATAAAAACACGGTCAAAACACAAAAAATACACTAACATAAATAAACTAGAAAAATAAAACACTTGTCAAACTAACACCAACAAAAATACACTAACATAAATAAACTAGAATAAAAACACGGTCAAAACACAAAAAATACACTAACATAAATAAACTAGACTAAAAACACGGTCAGAACACACAGTTGAGGGTGTTATTGAAGGACAAGGAAGAGAGTGGACAGGAAAATGGAAATGGTGGAGGAAACTACAATAAATGGGCAAAAACGTATTACAGTAATAAAAAAAATGAACAGGGTCTTCCATTTTTCCCCTCTTTACATCCCAGTCCCCTTTTCTCCAACTTTTCTTTCTTCCTTAACCCTTTCTCAACTTGCTTTCCATAATTTTATCTCCTTCGTTTTTCTTCCATTCGACATTTTTTTTCTCTTATCTCTCCATAACAAAAAAATTCCACTTCCCTCCCATCAACTCTCTCTTACTTCACCCTTCTCCAAGCTTTATTCCTTTTGCCCTTCTCTTACCCCCCCCCTGCGCCCCCATTCTCCCATGCAAACCATAACTTACCAATTCCTGAGCGTCACTCGATCAAGCGACGAGGCTCACGAACTATCAAAGGTGGCCACAGTCTTTGTATTGAATTATAAACTTATGCACATCACTGAATAAATCATGGTTGGGTAGTGAGGTCTCGGTGTGGGGTTGGGGGGTACGTTTTCCCTCCCACGTTGTTAATAAGAGCGATAATGGTAGATGGGGGTGGTGGTTGTACAGTGGTGGTAGTAGTGGTAGTAAGTAGTAGTAGTAGTAGTAGTAGTAGTAGTAGTAGTAGTAGTAGTAGTAGTAGTAGATAGTAGTAGTTGTAGTTGTAGTTTTTGTTGTTGTATTTTATAAGTCTATGAAGCAGAAATGGTATAAATTTAACAATACTAATAATGATAACAATAACAATAATAATAATCAACGATAACAATGACGACAATAAAGTTCAAATGAAACACACACACACACACACACACACACACACACACACACACACACACACACACACACACACACACACACACACACACACACACACACACAACACACACACACACACACCCTAATTAATCTACAAAGACAAGTGAAGTGAAACCCGGAAGGACGGAAACAAAGACAGCAAGAAATATACAAAGCAAATTTTTTCTTCTTATTTTTATATATATTTTCTTAGTGTCCTTGGCAATGACGAGGCAGGACGTTCAGTGATGCAACAGTGACGGGATATTGGAAAAAGTCAAAGAGGAGGAGGAGGAGGAGGAGGAGGAGGAGGAGGAGGAGGAGGAGGAGTGGAGCTGATGAGAGATAGTAATGTCTTTGATCCTTCGATTTTTCTCTTCTTCCCTCCCTCCCTCCCCTCTTGTAGTTAGAGTTCATGCAGTTTACATAGTTCAGATTGGAATGAATAGAGAACATTTTGTATCAGGTGTAGTAGTAGTTGAAGTAGTAGTAGTAGTAGTAGTAGTAGTAGTAGTAGTAGTAGTAGTAGTAGTAGTAGTAATAATAGTAGTAATAGTAATAGTAGTAGTAGTAATAGTAGTAATAGTAATAGTAGTAGTAGTAGTAGTAGTAGTAGTAGTAGTAGTAGTAGTAGTAGTAGTAGTAGTAGTAGTAGTCCGTTAGCAATCAGAATTCACGATCCGGTTTACTACTATTCCTGCTTGTGACTTGAAGAGGAAATACGAAGGAAGGGAAGGGAAGGGAGGGAGGGAAAGAGGGAAGGAAAGGAGGAAGGAAGGGAAGGGAAGAAGAGAGGGAAGGGAGGGAAGGAAGGAAGGAAGGAAGGAAGGAAGGAAGGAAGGAATGAAGGGAGGGAGGGGGAAGAGGCATTCTCGTACCCTGCAAGTACCTCTCAAGTACAAAACGTCCTCTGGGATTTTCTCGCTTTGACAGGCCAGGTGAAAACAAGTGGCTGACGTTTTTATTAGTGAGAGGAGGAGCAAAATCTTACCTGAATTTTGCAAGATTGTCAGTCGTGCAGAGTGGCAGGGGCTTGGAGACGTCTGTGTGAGAGTGTGAGAGAGGGAGGGAAGGAGAGAGTGAAGGAAAGACAGATTCTGAAGAGAGAGGAAAGGGAGAGAAAGAATCTGAGGGGGAGAGGGAGGGAAGGAGAGAGGGAGGGAAGGAGAGAGGGAGGGAAGGAGAGAGGGAGGGAAGGAGAGAGGGAGGGAAGGAGAGAGGGAGGGAAGGAGAGAGGGAGGGAAGGAGAGAGGGAGGGAAGGAGAGAGGGAGGGAAGGAGAGAGGGAGGGAAGGAGAGAGGGAGGGAAGGAGAGAGGGAGGGAAGGAGAGTGGGAGGGAAAGGAGAGAGGGAGGGAAGGAGAGAGGGAGGGAAGGACAGAGGGAGGGAAGGAGAGAGGGAGGGAAGGAGAGAGGGAGGGAAGGAGAGAGGGAGGGAAGTGAGGAGTGAAGGCAAACAGATTCTGGAGAGAGAGAAACGGGAGAGAAAGAATCTGAAAGAAATGGAGGAAGAACATTAGGTCTGAAGGGACGGGAAGGGCACGAGGGAAGGGATAAGATAAAGAAGATAAGAAGTGGGAGAAGAAATGATAAAGTAAAGTAAGAGTACCTGGGAAGAGGGATCAAGAAAAGAGGAAAAGGAGGGTCGTGAAAGGCGCGGCGAGGGACGGACGGCTGGAAAGTTTAAAATGAAGAAGCGTGCCTAAAGTTACGTCAAATAATTTTCAGGGCGAGAAGCGAAATATTTCAGTAGCTCTGGAAATCCTAAAAGCCACATATTCATCTTCCGTCCCAAGGGTGTTCACGCGAGTGTACGTAGATAGATAGATAGATAGATAGATAGATAGATACGTAGATAGATAGATAGATATATAGATAGGTAGATAGATAGATAGACAGATAGGTAGATAGATAGATATAGATATTCTAATGACCTCAACATACACTCTCTATATCATAATAATCACGATATATGGTCCAACAAATTACTTTATCAATTATGAGCCTATGTTTACGGTAAAACTTAATTATAAGCGAGTAGTTCATACATTAATTTGACACATACAAAAAAATACCTGCTCAAAACAGGTAAAACACATAATCCTTGAAATAAAATCAAACGTATAAACTTTGCATATGTACACCTTTGCATTTACACAAATACGTACATAAATACGTACATAAATACGTACATAAATACGTACACAACTACGTACATAAATACGTACACAACTACGTACGTACATGAGTATGTGTACACACCCGTGCAGTCATGTCTTAAGATGGCAGTGGCAAGCAACTCCACTTTTTCTTAATCGCCACTTTAAGGCATTGATCGGGAGCCAGATATTCAATTTTCTTCTCCATTCAGAGGTAATGGCTGTTGCTATTCTGATTTCCCGTAATGGTCTTGCTAAGTGAGCCGTGGCAACCGTGGCTAATTTCCTTAATTTTGCCAATAACGGATCGGCTGTGTCTGTATTAGATGATACCAAGAGGCTGGATGAGCAATATTGAACCGCGGCTCTTGGGATTGGACCAGGATTCCGCCACTCAAAAGCGAACCGCGTCGAACAAAGAAGTGCTGGATAAAAAAGACAAAGAAAATAAACTGTAAAAAGGAACCACGTCGAATATGAAGTGCTGAAGAAAATAAGAAAAACTGTAAAAAGGAAGCACGTCGAAAAAAGTAGTGTGGAAAAAAAAATATAAATAAAAAAAAAACTGTAAAAAGGAACCACGTCGAATCAAGTGGTGAAAAACCCCCTGAAAAAAGGAGCCACGTCGAATAAGGAAGTGCTGAAGAAAAAAGACAAAGAAAAAAACTGTAAAAGGAAGCACGTCGAATATGGAAGTGTTGAAGAAAAGAAAAAACTGTAAAAAGGAAGCACGTCGAATAAAGAAGTGCTGGAAGAAAATACAAAGAAAATAAACTGTAAAAAGGAACCACGTCGAACAAAGAAGTGCTGAAGAAAATAAGAAAAACTGTACAAAAGGAACCACGTCGAATAAGGAAGTGCTGAAGAAAAACTAGAAAAAAACTGTAAAAAAAAACCCACGTCGAATAAGGTGCTGAAAAAAAAAAAACTGTAAAAAGGAAGCACGTCGAACAAAGAAGTGCTGAAGAAAATAAGAAAAACTGTAAAAAGGAAGCACGTCGAATACGGAAGTGTTGAAGAAAAGAAAAAAAAACTGTAAAAAGGAACCACGTCGAATAAAGAAGTGCTGAAGAAAATAAGAAAAACTGTAAAAAGGAAGCACGTCGAATAAGGAAGTGTTGAAGAAAAACTAGAAAAAAACTGTAAAAAAAAACCACGTCGAATAAGGTGCTGAAAAAAAAAAAAAACTGTAAAAAGAAACCACGTCGAATAAGGAAGTGCTGAAAAAAAGAAAAACTGTAAAAAGGAAGCACGTCGAATAAGGAAGTGTGAAAGAAAAGAAAAAAAAACTGTAAAAAGGAACCACGTCGAATAAGGAAGTGCTGAAAAAAATTTAAAAAAACTGTAAAAAGGAAGCACGTTGAATAAGAAAGTGCTGAAGAAAAACTAGAAAAAAACTGTAAAAAAAACCACGTCGAATAAGGAGGTGCTGAAAAAAACTAAAAAAAACTGTAAAAAGGAAGCACGTCGAATAAGGAAGTGCTGAAAAAAAAAAACTGTAAAAAGGAAGCACGTCGAATACGGAAGTGTTGAAGAAAAGAAAAAAAACCTGTAAAAAGGAATCACGTCGAATAAGGAAGTGCTGAAAAAAAGAAAAAAAAATTGTAAAAAGGAACCACGTCGAACAAAGTGCTAGTAAAAAAATGTAAAAAGGAACCCCGTCGAATAAAGTGCTAGAAAAAAACTGTAAAAAGGAAGCACGTCGAATAAAGAAGTGCTGAAAAAAAGAAAACAAAACTGTAAAAAGGAACCACATCGAATAAAGTGCTAGTAAAAAAAGGTAAAAAGAAGGATCGCATAACCACTATCAGCGCTATAATTTAACGTCCACCTGCCAGTACCGGAGGACACACTAAAGTGGCCACATTTTCCACATCTTAAGGTAACGTCTCTCCCTTTTCCTAAACCAAACCTAACCCCCTTTCCCCCACCCTACCAAACCCCCCCATTCCTTCTCCACCTCTGCGGAACCCTCTCTACCCCACCCTTCCAAAGCTACCCCCTCCCCCTACCATCTCCCTTTCCCAAACCAAACCCTCTCTCCCCCACCCTACCAAACGTAACCCACCCCCCTTCCAAACCAAACCCCCTACCTTCTCCACCTCCACGGAACCCTTTTTCCTCCACCCTTCCATACCTACCCCCTCTCCCTTTCCCTAACCCAAACCTTTCCCACTTTCCCCCACCCTACCAAACCTAAACCCCTCCCTCTCTCTTTCTCTCCCCCAAACCTGACCTCTTCCCCCCTCCTTTCCCTTCTTGACCCCCTACCACACCCTACCAAACCTCGCCCCTCCCACTTTCTCCACCTCCGCACTTCATCTTTAAAATAGAAGTCTTGTAACCCCTCTTTCCCCTCTCTCCTTTCCCCCACCTTACCTCTAACTTCCCTGGCAAATCGAGAGCTTATTTCGCTGCACGTGAAGGTAACAGTAAGCGAGACTATTGTTACCTGGCGTGGCAAGCGGCAGCTGGTAAAGAAACTACTTATTTCCGCGTTTCAAAGGGTTGCTCTCTTCTTCCCAAGCCTCCTATTCTTTTAGGAGGGTTCTCATTTTTCCATCTTTCCCTTCCTCTTAAGATTATCATATTTTTCTCATTTTATACTCCTTCAAAAACCACCATCTCCACCTCTTCTTCTTCCTCCTCCTCCTCCTCCTCCTCCTCCTCCTCCTCCTCCTCCTCCTCCTCCTCCTCCTCCTCCTCTTTCCTTCTCGTCTAATTTTTGAGAATTTTACCACATCCTCCTCCTCCTTCGCTTTCATATTTTTTTTTTATTGTGTCTGGAGTCTCATCTTCGTCTTCTGCGCTCGATCGTAATGGTAAAATCTTCATGAAGAGGCGGGTGTGTGTGTGTGTGTGTGTGTGTGTGTGTGTGTGTGTGTGTGTGTGTGTGTGTGTGTGTGTGTGTGTGTGTGTGTGTGTGTGTGTGTGTGGGTGGGGTAAAGAAAAATAAAACTGACGGGTATTTCAGTTAAGCACAGGCATGAGAGAGAGAGGGGGGGGGGGGGGAGAGAGAGAGAGAGAGAGAGAGAGAGAGAGAGAGAGAGAGAGAAGAGAGAGAGAGAGAAGGAGAGAGAGAGAGGAGAGAGA
>JACEEZ010016126.1:75000-77500 GCA_016584305.1 Chionoecetes opilio | reverse complement strand
ACGCTTAGCTGACGGGGTCCTTAATGGAGTCAGTTTATCCCTGTGGACAGCGAGACCGGCTGGGCAGAGGGCGTGAAGGGAAAAATGAAGACGAAGGGAGAGAAGGGGCGGGAAGGGCAGGCTGAAGAAAGGGACGAGGGATAGGGAAGGGAAAGGAACAAGGGAAGAGAAAGCAATGGGAAAGAAAAGAAAAGGGATGTAGAGAATGGTGAAAAAATAGTGGTAGAGAGAGAGAGAGAGAGAGAGAGAGAGAGGAGAGAGAGAGAGAGAGAGAGAGAGAGAGAGAGAGAGAGAGAGAGAGGAGAGAGAGAGAGAGAGAGAGAGAGAGAGAGAGAGAGAGAGAAAAAAAAAAGCGTGATCATGAGCTGTTCCGAGGGTAAAAAATTACTTTACTATGCACGAGTATTATTATTAGTGACAGTTATTGTTGTCAGCACTTCCAGTAATATCACCTAGTAGTAGTAGTAGTAGTAGTAGTAGTAGTAGTAGTAGTAGTAGTAGTAGTAGTAGTAGTAGTAGTAGTAGTAGTAGTAGTAGTAGTAGTAGTAGTAGTAGTAGTAGTAGTAGTAGTAGTAGTAGTAGTAGTAGTAGTAGAGTAGTAGTAGAGTAGTAATAGTAGTAGTAGTAGTAGTAGTAGTAGTAGTAGTAGTAGTAGTAGTAGTAGTAGTAGTAGTAGTAGTAGTAGTAGTAGTAGTAGTAGTAGTAGTAGTAGTAGTAGTAGTAGTAGTAGTAGTAGTATAGTAGTAATAGTAGTAGTAGTAGTAGTAGTAGTAGTAGAATTAGAAGGGAAAATAGTAGTTTGTTTTTAGTTAGTTTAGCTAGTAGTTTTCTTTTTAATTTGTGTTGGTCAAAAAAAAAATAAAAAAATAGTGAAGCTCATTATTCTCACGGTGGAAGAGATGGAAGTATGCCCACCTATCCATCCACACCCACCCACCTCCACCTAACCCTCCACATCTACCTACCTATCCATCCACACTCACCTCCACCCACCTATCCATCCACCTACCCATCTTTCCTTACCCTCCACATCCACCCACATAGCCACATCCACACCCACCCTCCTGTCTATCCACATCCACCCTTCCCTAACCCTCCACCCTCCACATTCACCCACGTATACACCTCCACCAACCCTCCCATAACCTCCACCCGCTCTCCATCCACACCCACCCTTCCCTAACCCTCCACCCTCCACATTCACCCACGTATACACCTCCACCAACCCTCCCATAACCTCCACCCACTCTCCATCCACACCCACCCTTCCCTAACCCTCCACCCACTTATACACCTCCACCAACCCTCCCATAACCTCCACCCGCTCTCCATCCACACCCACCCTTCCCTAACCCTCCACCCACCTATCCACTTCCCTACCTGTGTGGAATCGCTCCTCAGTAATTACGCCTCCTTAAAACCACCCAGGACCTTAATCATGCCCGCGCTTTTGTTCAACGAGTATCAAACACGTCCACTAATACAGGTTATTATGATGATTAACCAAACACCGGCGCACCCACACACACCCACACACACACACACACACGCACACACACACCCTCCTCCACCTATTACCTAACCCCCCCTCCCCCCCTCCCCTCCTCGGTTCCCCTCTACCACCCCCCTATCGTGTATACATTCCAGATTTATTTATATATTAAACTCCTTTATATTTTACTTGTTATCTAAATATTGGCCCGTGAGTGTTAATTTATAGATTTTTTATAGATTTTTTTTTCTTCCATTTTTCCTTTCTCAAATATGAATCACTTTTTTTCCTTTTTTCTTCTATGTGCATACCGTTTCATTTCTAATTTTCTTCTAGTCACTATTTTAATATTGATTACGTTGCATATATAATTTTTTTTTCTAACTTTTTTTTCTCACATAGCTATTGTATATTATAGTCTATTTTTTTTATTATGGTCAAAATGCACTAAGGAAGCCACGCCCCCTGCCTGCCCTTCTATTCTACGGGGCATTCCTCGTATCATCACTACCAATCACAGTATCTTCACTACTTAACAGCGGCGTGACCACTGGGTTAGACATTTTCACTACAGAGGGTGACAAAATCAAAAATCCCTTTGTAGTGAAGATTGCTGTCTCCAGTGGTCACGGCGCTGTTAAGTAGTGAAGATACTGTGATTGGTAGTGATGATACGAGGAATGCACCAAACAGCTGCCCCGTAGAATAGAAGGGCAGGCAGGGGGCGTGGCTTCCTTACTGCATTTTGACCATAATAAAAAAATTAGACTATAAGTTCCCATAATCACTTTTTTTCTGTTTTCTTCTATTTGCATAGCTTTACATTTTCTAATTTTCTTCTATACACTATTTAATATATATTTCGCCCATTACTTCATCAATCATTCATCAAATTTTTCTTTTTGAAGTAGTATTTTTATATTATTACGATTTTATTTTTATTTTTATTTTTATTTTGACATTTTATTCGGTAACTTTTTTTATCACTTTTTGTTCTGATATATGACA
>JACEEZ010016126.1:65000-70000 GCA_016584305.1 Chionoecetes opilio | reverse complement strand
TACTTCTAAACCCTTGCCACCACCAAAAGGCTTCTTTGAATTTCGTATCTTTGAAAATATCGACCAAAATTACACCTACCAAATTGCACCTCGCTCGCTCGGATTGACTCTCAAGTAACACGAGAAGACCCTCAACCACCATCACCACCAAGATCATTACCAAGTGTTTACAATGCCAGCCCCCCCCAGCCCCCCACACCAAAGCGAACTCTAACCCTTCACATCTTTCCACACACTTTTCCCCTCCTTTCGAACGTTCCAAAATCCTCTCCTTCCTCTGTACTACACTTCCCACGCCAACGATACTCATCTCGCCTCCTGCTTCACTCCTTCACCTCCTCCCATCTTCCTGCACCTCACATAGCCCTGTCTCCATTCATCTTGTCCCCTTACCCCTCCCACATCATCCCTTCTGCCGTCTCCCATCCCTCCCGCCACCTCTCAGCGTCTCAGCATCTTCCTGTCGCCTCTCCTCCCACAGTAAACACCACCATCGCCCTATCTCAGGGCTCTTACCGCGGCCAAAGACTGCTCTAAAACCGTACTTTCTTACCTCCATCACTGCCATGACCGCCACAATCTCTCTCTCTCTCTCTCTCTCTCTCTCTCTCTCTCTCTCTCTCTCTCTCTCTCTCTCTCTCTCTCTCTCTCTCTCTCTCTCTCTCTCTCTCTCTCTCTCTCTCTCTCGAGTAGCCACACCATCGTATCTTTTTTCCAGCACCGCCTCTTTCCGCCTCACCTCTCTAGCAAGACCTAATCTCGCGCGGGCATCATTTCATCACAACACCAGAGAGGAGGAGGAGGAGGAGGGGAGGGGAGGAGGGGGAGGAGGAGGAGGAGGAGGAGGAGGAGGAGGAGGAGGAGAAGGAGAAGGAGGAGGAGCTGTATGAAGAGGAGGAGGAAGAGGAGGAGAGTAGTGTCCAGTAAGCAAGATGGAAGAGAAGTGTCTCATGCAAACGAGACCTTCGGGCGAGCCACAAAAATGAAGAGGAAAAAGAGGTGAGGAAAAGAGAGGAGGGAGAGAGGAGAGAATGTGGTAGTAGTGGAGAAGACTGAGGAGGAAACAGAGGAGCACGAGGAAGAAGAAATGATGTTGAAAGATTAGAAGAGAGGCAAGGAGGAAGGAAAGACGGTCAATGGAGGAGGAAGAGGAGAGGAAAAGGAGCCTTCAAAGGGGAGGAGAAAACATGGCATTGTTTTCCAGCTTGTTGAAGGTCGGGCAATTTTCTGCGTCGGTGAGGGATGGCCAGGAAAGATGAGGACAGAGAGAAGGAGGAGGAGAATGAAGAGGAAAGAGAGGGAGGGAGGAGGGAGAAATGGATGAGGGGAAATGAAGAATGGTGGTGGTGGTGGTGGTGGTGGTGGTGGTGGTGGTGAAGGAAGAAAAAAAAATTGTGGTTCAGAAAGGGAAGAGAGAAATTGAGAAGAAAGAATGATCCAAAGAAGAATGATGATGACGTAGAGAGAAGAGAAGAGATATTCGGGGAAATGAAGGAGAGCTATAAAGGAAAAGGAGGAGTTTACGAAGAGGAAGAGGAAGAGGAAGAGGAGGAAGGGGAAGAGGAAGAGGAAGGAGAAAGAGGAGGAAGAGGAAGAGGAGGAAGAGGAAGAGGAAGAGGAAGAGGAAGAGGAGGAGGAAGAGAGGAGGAGGAAGAGGAAGAGGAACAGGAGGAGGAAGAGAGGAGGAGGAAGAGGAGGAGGAAGAGAGGAGGAGGAAGAGGAAGAGGAACAGGAGGAGGAAGAGAGGAGGAGGAAGAGGGAGAGGAAAAAGAGGAGGATGAAAAGGAGGATGAAGATGAGGCAGTGCAGTCAGTAAGAGGTCATACAGCCTTTTATTCTCCATGCATTAATATCATCCCAAATTTTGTCACGCGAGGATATACTGACTCACTAAAAAAAAAAAAAAAAAAAATTGCGATATAAAAAGTAAACAAAAAAAGCTGAACTAAAAACTAGACAAAAAAACTATATATATTAAATAAAAACGATAAAAATAAACGAAGTATTGTGCAACTAATTTTGCCCCACCGCGTCCCGAGAATGTAGTGGGCAAAGTAACTGCTATAACAAAAAAAATTATAATAAAAAAATTAAAATACACGAACATGGACGGTGATGAAAAGTGAAAAATTAGGAACATGATGACACAGACAGCGATGAAGTGGTGAGCGTCGAAAAAGAGAGATAGAGAGAGAGAGAGAGAGAGAGAGAGAGAGAGAGAGAGAGAGAGAGAGAGAGAGGAGAGAGAGAGAGAAGAGAGACGAGAGAGAGAGAGAGAAGAGAGAGAGAGAGAGAGAGACTGCCAGGAACACAAGACGGACGAAGAAACAGACGGAATGAGACAGAGAGAAAGAGGATAGAGAGAGAGAGAGAGAGGAGAGAGGAGAGAGGAGAGAGAGGAGAGAAGAGAGAGAGAGAGAGAGAGAGAGAGAGAGAGAGAGAGAGAGAGAGAGAGACCTTTCCCAAACTTGATTCTCTCTCTCTCTCTCTCTCTCTCTCTCTCTCTCTCTCTCTCTCTCTCTCTCTCTCTCTCTCTCTCTCTCCTCTCTCCTCACTCCTCAGTCTGCCACACTACTCGATGTTCTCATTACAAACAAAAAGAAAGTATTATCAACCATGATTGCCTTCCCAGTACTATCGCAGATCACGATATGATTATCTCAAAGATCGATATCAGTAAACCTAAACGACCAAAAATAAAGAAAACGTTCAGAAGCATGGCTAAATACAACAAAAATAACTTTTGTGACGCATTGCTAAATACCTCATACTACTTGAACAATATTACATTAACTGATGACATTGATGAGCAGATAAAAATACTCAAACACAGTATTCATTTCATGTCTAGACCAAGTTGCTCCAATGGTAACTACATATGTAAATAGACCACCTGCTCCTTGGATTAACAAGAAAATGAAAGATAACATGAATTTCAGAGATAGTTTACAAGGCAAGTTGAAATTAGATAGACACAACGTACAACTTTACAACAAATATACAGAAGAAAAGAAACGCGTTAAGGACAAGCTTCATGAGGCAAAAAAGACATACTACCACAATAAGTTCCCATCAAAGTAAGGTAACTCAGCACAGATGTGGAATAATATCAGAGGTATCGTACCTAACAATAAATCACACAACATAATCACTAACGATGATGTTAATGACAAGGCGGAGGAATTTAACAACTTTTTTGCTAACGTAGGAAGAAAAAACTTTGAGAAGTGCAAAAATGATTTTACTAACAATGATACTAACCCAGATAATGATAATGCGGTCACAAATAATTTCTTCAGGCCTAAACCAGTTGATGTTGATACTGTAATTATCACAATATCCAAACTAAAGGAGACCAAATCTGTAGGTAGCGATGGCATTTCCCTAAGTTTTATTAAAAGACAGCCTTTAATCACGGCTTTTACCTAACTTGTATATTCATACACACCTCAATCGCTACAGGTAAATTTCTCAATCCCTGGAAAACATGCTGTTGTTGTCCCTATCTTTAAAGGAGGGGGATAGTAATATGAGCTCTAATTACAGACCTATATCTCTCCTTCCTGTATTATCAAAGGTTTTAGAAAAAATTGTAGCTAAACAACTTTCCGACCACCTAGAAGAGAATGCTTACTTTCCGACACTCAACATGGATTCAGGCCAAAAACTATCCACTGAAACTGCTCTCACAGTAATATCCAACCATGTATATAGTAACCTAGAATAATAAGAGAATAACTATGATAACTTTGTGTGACTTGTCAAAGGCATTCGACAGCGTTAATCACGACATTCTACTGCAGAGATGCCTTAAGTTACGTATTGACCCTTTCTGGATCCAAGATTATCTGTCTAATAGAACCCAATCAGTCCGACTAAACAATAACATATCATCCAAATCTATTATAGTAACATATGGAGTCCCACAAGGCTCTATCCTTGGCCCTATTCTTTTTTCTATATTGTTAATGATATCTCGGGAGTACGTAAACGATTGTGTTTTAGTTCAGTATGCAGACGATACACATTTATCCACAGTGGCAATATCAATAACGTAGACCAACTAATCACCAGAGCTAAGTAACGCTGTCGAATGCCAAGACTTACTTCCTAAAAAGTGGTCTTATGTTAAATTCTAAAAAGACTCAATTTATATTTATTGGAACACGGCAATTGTTATCGAACATTCCAGACGATATGACCATCAACTTTAACGGTAATAATATAACAATAACCAAGCATGTCAAAATATTGGTGTGTTTACTTTGACAGATACATGACCTTCGGACACACACATACACCAACTCACTAAGAAAGTAACAGGAGTATTAATGTTCATAAATAGAGTGAAAGACTTATTTGACAAGGACACCAGAGTGATTGTTATTACATACACTAGTGTTAAGTCTAATTAATTACGGACTCAAGATATGGGGCAACACCAATGAAACCCTCATGCAGCAAGTACAAAAAACTGCAAAACTTCGCTGCCAAAGTGGCTGCTGGGGGTTACAAAAGACGCGACGTGCGACTCCTGTGATACAAGAATCAAGTGGATAAAGATGAAAGAAAAAGTGAAATTTGATCAATGCATGATGGGTGTATAAAGTGACCATAAGTATTATCCTGAGTGGCTATTGAACTTACCATTTGTAACACAGATAAATGACTGCATAACAAGACAAAATCGAAAACCTATTTGTCCCAAGAGTGAACACACGACAATGGTGCCCGTTCTTTATTAGTAAGTGGACCGAGAGCATGGAACAAGCTCCCTACTAATATAAAAGAACTCCCGTCACTCACGAGTTTCAAAAAAGCCTCTAACTACTTACGCTCTTCAAGGTGGCCTTTGCTAAGAATTTTCAAATATCATAATTATTTATACACTATGCTTTGTTATGTATATATATATAATGTATTATGTCTTATTATGTAAGTAATCTACATTCTTCCATGTAACTATATTTCACCATATATATGTTATTTTTTAGTAAGTA
>JACEEZ010016126.1:55000-62500 GCA_016584305.1 Chionoecetes opilio | reverse complement strand
TAGGAGGGTAAAAGAGAAGGATAGATAAATGTGGATGAATGTGGATGAATGTGGATGAATAAGAGAGAAAGATGGAGAAAAAAGAGTGACAGGGAGGGTGAGAAAGGGTCGTGATGGTAATGAAAGGAAATTGAGACGTATTCCCTACCAAACAGAGAGAGAGAGAGAGAGAGAGAGAGAGAGAGAGAGAGAGAGAGAGAGAGAGAGAGAGAGAGAGAGAGAGAGAGAGAGAGAGAGAGAGAGAGAGAGAGAGAGAGAGAGAGAGAGAGAGAGAGAGAGAGAGAGAGAGAGAGAGAGAGAGACGAGGAGAGAAGAGGAGAGAGAGACGAGAGGAGGAGAGAAAAGGAGAGAGAGAGAGAGAGAGAGAGAGAGAGAGAGAGAGACTATCACTCTTAGCCAGACCACCATCAGACCACCATCACCACTACCATTACCTCCCTAACTACCACCATCACCACTGCCTCTAACTACCACCATCACCACCACCCCCATTGCTACTTCCTCCAGCCCTTAGCACCAAAATCCTCCCCATTAATCACACCTAATGGCCGAGAATACCCCATTAGCTGCCCTCCCATTTCACACACTCCTTCCCTCTTTCTCTCCCATCCTCGCCTCATTCCTAAAGGGTATCTTCCTCTTCCCTTCTGTTACCTTCCATTCCACATTCATCCCTTTACTCAACAGCCTACACAGTTTACTCCCCTCAGACCTTCATTCCCCTCCCTATTTCCCCTTTCATTCCCTTAAGTGTCTTCAGTTACCAGTGTTTCTATTAATCTTAGCCCATAACTCTTCTATCCATTATTCATATTATACCATTACCTATTATAATCACGTTACTCTATTACCCATACCTAATTTTTTGTCTGGTCATATATATACTTGCATCGCTAACATTTTTTTCCTTCTCTTCCACCATTCCTATTTCCTTACTCTCCATTCCCTTTAAAGACAAAAAAGTTACCCTTTTTTCAACCTGGACCAATCCTTCAATCTCTTATCACCTCTACACCCAACCACCCTAAAAACAAAAATGATAATCAAATAAAGTAGAAAATAAAAAAAACTACTATTTATCTGCCTCTGTTTCTGTCTAATTATTTAAGACCTGTCATCCATTCTTTAACATCCATCATCCATGTTCCTCGTCGCTATCTCAACCACCATTACCACAACCACTACCATTATAACCACTAAAACCACTACCATCACAACCACCACCACTACCATCACAACCACCACCACTACCATCACAACCACCACCACTACCATCACAACCACCACCACTACCATCACAACCACCACCACTACCATCACAACCACCACCCCCACCTCACAAACCACCAACCACTACCAGCACAACCACCCCCACTACCATCACAACCACCACCACTACCATCACAACCACCACCACTACCATCACAACCACCACCACTACCATCACAACCACCACCACTACCATCACAACCACCACCACTACCATCACAACCACCACCACTACCATCACAACCACCACCACTACCATCACAACCACAACCACTACCATCACAACCACCACCACTACCATCACAACCACCACCACTACCATCACAACCACCACCACTACCATCACAACCACCACCACTACCAGCACAACCACCACCACTACCATCACAACCACCACCACTACCATCACAACCACCACCACTACCATCACAACCACCACCACTACCATCACAACCACCACCACTACCATCACAACCACCACCACTACCATCACAACCACCACCACTACCATCACAACCACAACCACTACCATCACAACCACCACCACTACCATCACAACACCAACCATAAAACCCCCACAACCAAACCCCCACTACCATCACAACCACCACCACTACCATCACCCAAACCCCCACCACTACCATCACAACCACCCCCCACTACCATCACAACCACCACCACTACCAGCACAAAACCCCCACCACTACCCCTCACAACCACCACCAAATACCACACAACCACAACCACTACCATCACAACCACCACCACTACCATCACAACCACCACCACTACCACCACAACCACCACCACTACCATCACAACCACCACCACTACCATCACAACCACCACCACTACCAGCATAACCACCACCACTACCATCACAACCACCACACTATTCACACAACCACCACCACTACCATCACAACCACCACCACTACCATCACAACCACCACCACTACCATCACAACCACCACCACTACCATCACAACCACCACCACTACCATCACAACCACCACCACTACCATCACAACCACCACCACTACCAGCACAACCACCACCACTACCATCACAACCACCACCACTACCATCACAACCACCACCACTACCAGCACAACCACCACCACTACCATCACAACCACCACCACTACCATCATAACCACTAAAACCACAACCGTCACAACCACCACACACACGCACAACAAATCCACCCATCTCGGACGAAGCCTCTTGTTTTTTTCTTCCTCTCTTCAGTTAATCTCCACTCCCATAGCGTCCCTCCTTTCTAACATCTCTTAAGGAAAGTTTGTCCATGGGGAGGAAGGGAGAAGGGGGAAGGCAGAAAGGTGGGGGAAGACAGATAACACATGGGTGGTACGCCTTATCAACTTAGCTGGTGAGTTCAGAAAGTTGAAATGTGAGAATAGAGAGAGAACATTAGATACAGAATTAGAGACATTAGAGACATCAAAACAAAAACAAATATATATGATAAAAGATTGAGCACCAAAAAAAAATAAAGTTTAAGCGAAAAAAAAAAAAAAAAAAAAAAAAAAAAAAAAAAAAAAGATTGAGCACAATTTTTTTTTATAAGTTTAAGCGAAAAAAAAAAAAAAAAAAAAAATAAAAAAAAAAAAAAAGGCATAGCAAAGGACCAGAACAATACAGTCAATAGGAGCTTAAGGCCTTAGCAAATGGATCATACAAGCTCAAAACCGCAGCTAAAATGACAAATATACATTATAATAAATAAAAAAAAGTCATTTGGACGTACACTTATTGATGATGATGCTAATATTGACAATAATAATGATAATAAAAGATCGAGAGATTGAGGGAACGCATAACACTCATATCGCTTCATAGGAAATTGAAAAAGTTTGTCCCTGTCATATCCCTTTCATGTTGCAAAATGAAGGCGGCGCGGGAACAATATCTAAAAGGATCAGAGAGAGAGAGAGAGAGAGAGAGAGAGAGAGAGAGAGAGAGAGAGAGAGAGAGAGAGAGAGAGAGAGAGAGAGAGAGAGAGAGAGAGAGAGAGAGAGAGAGAGACTACCTAGATGGATGGATATACAGACACTGACAGACAGACATACACAGACAGACACACACACACACACACAGAGAGCGAGAGACAGAGAGAGAGAGAGAGAGAGAGAGAGAGAGAGAGAGAGAGAGAGAGAGAGAGAGAGAGAGAGAGAGAGAGAGAGAGAGAGAGAGAGAGAGAGAGAGAAAGACAAAGACAGAGAGAGAGAGACCCTCCACCCAACCACTCCTTTACTCGTCCCAACAACCTAACACAATTACGAGGCTTTATTCTCTATAGGACGCAGCGATAAGAGAGATAAGAGAGTACACGGAGCAGACAGGAACAAAAAGGAGAGAAAGCGTATGCGAGTCACATGCAGGGGACGAAACACAATAAGCAATACGTGAGCGAGGGTGAGGGTAGGCTTGATAACACCCACCCACCCACCCACACACACACACACACACACACACACTCCCACACACATACACACACACTCATACAGACACACACACACACTCCCACACACACACACACACACACACACACACACACACACACACACACACTCCCACACACATACACACACACACACAGACACACACACACACACACACACATACACACACACACACACTCCCACACACACTCACAACACACAAACACTCCAAACACACACACACACACACACACATACACACACACACACACATACACACACACACACCACACACACACACTCCCACAACGACTAATCAGCAACAAAGACACACACAGGACAGCACACAACAACAACACACACACACAGACAACACTCCCACATCCATACACACACTCATACAGACACACACACACTCTTCACACATACACCACAACCACACTCCACACACAAGACACTCCCACACAATATCACACACACTCCCATTCACAGAACACACAGCACACAACACACACGAAGCACAACACACACACACACACACAGCTGCAGGCAACGACGTAATCATGCTAAAAAGAAGAAAGGGGAGGGAATATGGCAAGGAGGAAGGGACATTTTTGATTATCTACACTTAGAACAGACGGGAATTTAATCCGCATATAATATAAGAAGATGTATAATGTAATATCAACCACTATTGTTAAGTAAATGAAGGTATACAAACATAGTGAGAGTCCAAAGCACTAGATTAATATTTGCACTAGAGAGATGTAGACCTACGCCTGGAGCCATAATGGTCGAGTATAGTATTGAGTTGACCTTGCCTATCTTCAAGGTCAAAGCTAAGGTCAAGGTCATGTGGCCCTGTGGAGGTGTCTCAAACTCAAAACTAACTTGTCTTAAAATTTGGTGTCCCTATCTTGAGCAATAAAACCCCTATAGACCAAAATTGACTTGGAAATTTGACCTTGTGAACTTGACCTTTCGACCTGAAAATCATTGCGACACGTGATAGACCCAAATTCTACCCACATGGCAACTTTGGTGACCCTTCATTGGCATCATTTGATATTTGAGTGTACCTTAGCTTAACCATGAGAGAAAAGGGGAGTAGCTAACAGTATTTTTCCACTTTCCTAAGACTTACATCTTATCAACAAAGGAGTGACAAGCCAATTCCCGATCTAAATTGACCCACCCCCCTTTCTTTATTCTCTTACTGTCTTCTATATAGGGACTGGCAACTGAGCGGGATTTTTGCTACCTCTTTTTTTTGCCCTTAGCCATTCCTTTGTGATGTAGAAAAAAAAAAGAATAAAAAAGATGAATCCCCTAATGTCACCTTCTCTGCCTCTGTCCCCTTCCTCTCTCGATCTGACCTTCACTCCGCTCCATACTTCTATTTCTTCTTTTTCTTTTCTTCTCTCACCTTCAAGAACTCTGTATATAATGGGATCCTTTCTCGTGCACACACAACCCTGCTATTCATCTCATCACGGTGTGGGTCTTCCTTTTTGTGCTGAAGCTTCTCAAACACATATCTTGTTTCAGTGTGTGTGTGTGTGTGTGTGTGTGTGTGTGTGTGTGTGTGTGGGTGTGGGTGTGGGTGTGGGTGGGTGTGGGTGTGGGTGTGGGTGTGGGTGGGTGTGGGTGGGTTGGTGGGTGGGTGGGTGGGTGGGTGGGTGGGTGGGTGGGTGGGTGGGTGGGTGTGCCCACTCGTTATCGTTCTGGCTTTTCATCATCCTCCTCATTATCATCTTTTTCTTAATGTTTGTCTTACTTCTTCCTTCTTCTTTCTGAAACTTTCAGTTTCAAATCTGAAAAAGTTATACTCACTCTTTTTAACTCGCTTGTTCGCCCCCATCTAGAATACTGTGTGCAGTTCTGGTCATCTTATTATAAAAAGGACATAGATAAACTAGAAAAAATACAGCGCAGAGTAACCAAAATGATACCTAGATTGCGAAATAAATCGTACGAAAATCGGCTCAAAGAACTTAACTTATTCCCACTAACAAAACGAAGGATAAGAGGTGACCTCATCGAAGTCTTTAAAATCTTCAATGGATTTACGAACGTAGTCCCAGAAAATCTTTTCACGCTAGACCGGTCAAGCTCAACTAGAAACAACGGATTTAAAATAAGCAGGAAACGGTTTGTAACGAACGAAGCAAAGTACTTCTTCACAAACCGTGTTGTAAACGTATGGAATGGGCTGCCGTCAGACGTAGTAAACTCAAATACAATAGAATCATTTAAAAATCGCCTCGATAAATATTTCATATCAAATCCCCGGTTGTCACTGTTTATCTCGGAATAATAAATTTATCTCGCGGGCCTCTGATACTTACTCTCATTGCGTAAAATGATTGCGAGTCGCGTCTACACAACCCCTCCCACACGTCTCAGACCGCCCCGAGTAAACGGTCACTACTACAACTTTTGACCTGTGACGGGCTGTGGTTCAGTAAGGGCCCTGTCAGTTAGTGACCACCATCGGGATTTATATACCAGGGGTCACTGCTGCAGGGGGCATTGAAGTGCACGGCGCCCTACTTGGAAAGTGCACTACCGCAGTGGATTGAAACGGAGCTGGGGCCTGATTGACTGCTGCCTCCCAAGAAAGCGCCAGGCAAGGCTGCCGCACCACCCTTGAACTCCCACACTGAGCCTACACCAACACTACATTATACCTCATAACACACACAGATAGCCCTGAGTTAACGGTTACCACTACTACTCTCGACCTGTAACGGGCTGTGGTTCAGTTAGGGTCCTGACAGTTAGTGACCACCATCGGGATTTAAGGTACCAGGGGTCACTGCTGCTGGAGGCATTGAAGTGTACGGCGTCCTACATGGAAAGTACACAATCCGCAGTGGATTGAACGGAGCTGGGGCCTGATTGACTGCTGCCTCCCAAGAAAGCGCCAGGCAAGGCTGCCGCACCACCCTTGAACCTCCACACTGTGTTCACAGCATTACAAAACACACATAACATGACCTATCTATCAAGCACTAAACCTACCCCCACAAACTAGTAGTAGTTAGCCATGTATTACAGCTTTCAACTTTCCTCACAAATTCCATGCAGTTTTTCTATATTGCATGGTATCACTTCTTTTCCGGCCAGCTTCGGCTGGAGGGATGGGTGGGTGGGGAGGAGCCTTCTACTTCCTATCCTTTCTCTCTTATTATCTAGTTAGTGTAGTGTAGTTAAAGCAAACAGCCTTGTAAGGACCTATCGGTCTGTTGCTGTTTGTGTTTCCTTTGTATTCCTTTGTATTCTTCTTCTTCTACGTCCCTTTCCTCCTTGCCATCAGTCTTTTATTCTCCTATTCCCCTGTTCACACTTCTCTCTTACTCTCAAGTCTCCTTCTTTTCCTCCTCCTCCTTCTCTTCCTCCTCCTCCTCCTCCTCCTCCTCCTCCTCCTCCTCCTCCTCCTCCTCCTCCTCCTCCTCCTCCTCCTCCTCCTCCTTCTAATCTTCTTACTCTTCTCTTTCCTTCCTCCTAGCCTTCACTTTTCATCTTCCTTCTCCTCTTGTTTCTGGCTTCTATCCCTACTCTCATGCAACGAATAAAGGCTTGTAAAAGAGTATAGAATATTAAACCAGGTTGCCTCGTTTAGGCCCAAAACCTAAACTCTTTTGCCTGCTGCCTCTACTCCCAGGTTCAAGGGCAGCTCTTCATTTTCTCTCCTCCTCCTCCTCCTCCTCTCCTCCTCCTCCTCCTCCCTTCTCCTCCTCCTCCTCCTTCCTCCTCCTCCTCC
>JACEEZ010016126.1:42500-45000 GCA_016584305.1 Chionoecetes opilio | reverse complement strand
TCCTCCTCACCCACCCATCCCTCCAGCCGAAGCTGGCCGGAAAAGAAGTGATACCATGCAATATAGAAAAAAATGCATGGAATTTATGGGAAAGTTGAAAGCTGTAATCTAGGCTAACTACTATAGTTTGTGGGGTAGGGTTTAGTGCTTGATAGATATGGGCATGTTATGTGTGTTTTTTAATGGGTGGAACACAGTGTGGAGGTTCAAGGGGTGGTGCGCAGCCCTTGCCTGGCGCTTTTCTTGGGAGGCAGCAGGTCAATCAGGCCCCCCGCTCCGTTCAATCCAAATGCGGATTGTGTACTTTCCATGTAGGACGCCGTACACTTCAATGCCTCCTGCCCGCAGTGACCCCTGGTACCTTAAGTCCCGATGGTGGGGCACTAACTGTCAGGACCCTAACTGAACCACAGCCCCTCACAGGTCGAGAGTAGTAGTGGTAACCGTTAACTCGGGGCTATTGTGGTGTGTTATGAGGTCTAATGTAGTGTTGGGGTAGGCTCAGTGTGGAAGTTCAGGGTGGTGCGGCAGCCTTGCCTGGCGCTTTCTTGGAGGCAGCAGTCAATCAGGCCCCAGCTCCGTTTCAATCCATGCGGGTAGTGCACTTTCCAAGTAGGGACGCCCGGTGCACTTCAATGCCCCCTGCAGCAGTGACCCCTGGTATATAAATCCCGATGGTGGTCACTAACTGACAGGGCCCTTACTGAACCACAGCCCGTCACAGGTCAAAAGTTGTAGTAGTGACCGTTTACTCGGGGCTGTCTGAGACGTGTGGGAGGGGTTGTGTAGAACGCGACTCGCATCATTTTACGCAATGAGAGTAAGTATCAGGGCCCGCGAGATAAATTATTATTCCGAGATAAACAGTGACAACCGGGGATTTGATATGAAATATTTATCGAGGCGATTTTTAAATGATTCTATTGTATTTGAGTTACTACGTCTTTACGGCAGCCCATTCCAACTTTACAACCGTTGTGAAGAAGACTTTGCTTCGTTCGTTACCAAACCGTTTCCTGCTTATTTAAACCGTGTTTCTAGTTTAGCTTGACCGTCTAGCCCTGAAAGTTTTCTGGACTCGTCGTAAACCATTGAAGATTTTAAGACTTCGATGAGGCACCTCTTCCTTCGTTTTGTTAGTGGAAAGTTAAGTCTTGAGCCGATTTCGTCGATTTATTTCGCATCTAGGTATCATTTTGGGACTCTGCGCTGTATTTTTCTAGTTATCTATTCTTTTTAAATAAGGTGACCAGAACTACCACAGTATTCTAGATGGGGGCGAACCAGCGAGTTAAAAGAGTGAGTATAACTTTCAGATTAAAATGAAAGTTCGTCCATAAAGCCAACCATTTTTTGCAGTTTTACTACCTCTATAATTTGGTATTCGGTTTGAGGATCTTTCGAGATTATAACGCCTAAATCTTTTTCTTTATCAACACTTGTTAGTTGGAAATCGTTCATCAACGTAACTTTTTTTTATGAGGGTTGTTAAATTACCGATATGTTAGTACATGACATTTGTCAAGGTTTGAAATTCATTTGCCATGTTTTTTTGACCATTCTGATCGCGTGTTAAGTCGTTTTTGTTATTTTAGTTGGCCGCTGAGATTCTGTTAGAGGCTATGTTTGTGATGGAGGAGGAGAGGAGGAGGGAGGAGGAGGAGGAGGAGGAGGAGGGGAAAGGGGGAGGAGGGAGGAGGAGGAGGAGGAGGAGGAGGTGTTAAATCTCATCACCTGATTGTACCGTGTCAAGTAAATTGAAAGGTGTGTGAGGAGGAGGAGGAGGAGGAGGAGGAGGAGGAGAGGAGGAGGAGGGGGAGGAGGAGGAGGAGGAGGAGGAAGGAGGAGTGTTAAATCTCATCACCTGTTGTACCGTGTCAAGTTAAAAATTGAAAGGTGTGTGAGGAGGAGGAGGAGGAGGAGGAGGAAGTAGTGTTAAATCTCATCACCTGATTGTACCGTGTCAAGTTAAATTGAAAGGTGAGTGAGGAGGAAAAGAGAGAGCGAGAGGAAATATAAAAGAGAATTGACGGAGGGAGGATTGATATGACAGAAAAAGTAATAGAACATGATTATAACATGCTAAGTGAAATTGGAAAGTGCATGGGGGAAACATGACTCACGTGAAGCAAACATGTTGAGACTTGAGGCTAAATATAAACCCAAGGGAGGGACTTGCAACACATATTAGGGAGAAAGAGATAGGGAAGAGTGAGGATGAGGAGGAGAGGATGGGGAAGGAGATCGGGGGCGAGGGAGTGAGAATTTCGAAGCCCTATACCGAGAAGCAGGATAGTGTTAGGTAATGTATAGGGTAATGTAGGTGATATACGAACGTGTTTACTTAGTGCTGCGGGTGTGATGGTGGGTGGCAGAGGGAGGGAGGCGGAGAGGGTAAGGTGTTGAGAAGTGGCTAAACTGTGAAGCAGAAGGGAAAGATAGATGTGTGTGTGTGAGAGAGAGAGAGAGAGAGAGATAGAGAGAGAGAGAGAGAGAGAGA
>JACEEZ010016126.1:27500-40000 GCA_016584305.1 Chionoecetes opilio | reverse complement strand
GACAGACAGACAGACAGGAAACAAACCAGACAGACATACAGACAGAAACAAACACAGACAGACAGACAGACAGGAAACAAAACAAGACAGACAGACAGCAGAAACAAAACAGGGCAGACAGACAGACAGGAAACAAACACAGACAGACAGACAGACAGGAAACAAACACAGACAGACAGACAGACAGGAAACAAACACAGACAGACAGACAGACAGGAAACAGACACAGGCAGACAGACAGACAGGAAACAAACACAGGCAGACATACAAACAGGAAACAAACACAGGCAGACAGACAGACAGGAAACAAACACAGACAGACATACAAACAGGAAACAGACACAGGCAGACAGACAGACAGGAAACAAACACAGACAGACAGACAGACAGGAAACAAACACAGACAGACAGACAGACAGGAAACAAACACAGACAGACAGACAGACAGGAAACAAACACAGACAGATATACAGACAGGAAACAGACACAGACAGACAGACAGACAGGAAACAAACACACAGACAGACAGACAGGAAACAAACACAGACAGATATACAGACAGGAAACAGACACAGACAGACAGACAGACAGGAAACAAACACAGACAGATATACAGACAGGAAACAAACACAGACAGACAGACAGACAGGAAACAAACACAGACAGACAGACAGACAGGAAACAAACACAGACAGACAGACAGACAGGAAACAAACACAGACAGACAGACAGACAGGAAACAAACACAGACAGACATACAGACAGGAAACAGACACAGACAAACACATAACGCAAATGAAACAGGACAGATTTTGAGTTTGTGTGAGAGAGAGAGAGAGAGAGAGAGAGAAAAGAGAGAGAGAGAGAGAGGGGAGGGGAGAGGAGAGGAGAGAGAGAGAGAGAGAGAGAGTTACCCACTAAACAACAAACTCGGAAACAAGTTAACAATCTCAATGCTTTTTTGAGTCACCATTTTTCCATTTTTTCTATCTGTCTACACTTTTAATTTTTTTCTATCTGTCTATCTTTTACTATTTCACTATACTATATTTTTTACTATGTCTGTATTTCTCTATTTCTTTTATTATTTTACTACTAAGTTTCATCTCGGAATATCTTTTTTTGGGGTCACTGCATTTTGTTTCATTATTTTAAAAACGGGGAAGGTCAAAGTCAATATCTAGTCCATGCTCCCACCCACAGCCACGTAAATTATCGGCACGCAGCCAAAAGTTTCCCCAATATCATATTCCTCCGGTTTCTAGATTCAGTCGGAGCAGTAACCGGGTTTAATAAGACTTTACTCCCCCTTGAATCCGAATCTTCGGTCAAATTCCTCCTGAAAACATTGGATAATTACGGAAGTTTCAGTTTTCCCTCTAGTTCAGTTAATGAATAGCTCACTGCAGGTATGTTTGGCCTTAACATAACATACATACAAACTCATTAATCGTGTTTACTCATCAAAATCTGTAAATGTCATCAATAAATTCTTTCTGAAAACATTAGACAATTACGGAAGTTTGTTTTCCCTCCAGTTTAGTTATTCAATAGCTCACTGCATGTCTGGCCTTTAAATAGCATAATACACAAACTATACCTAAGGGGTGCTAACAGGCACAATATGTAGTTCTTATACTGAAAAATCGTCTACCCGTCAGGGTGGCTCGGTTGGTAGAGCTGCGGGTTCGCGTGTAGCGTCCCTGCATTCGGTCATCGGTTCGAGTCCACCAAGTTCGTCCTGGCGTGGTGGCGCTTTTTATAGTCAATAACCTTATAATTGGTACTTGCAAAGTGTAAAATCAAAGTATCTTATCTTATCTCTCTCTCGACCATTCATCAACATTGCTATTTTTTCCTCTTTTTTATTTCTTTAATTATGCACGTTAATACCGTCTTATTTTTCTTCATCGTTTCTCTACAAGCACAACATATAGACTAAAAAGAATGATTATATAACAAGACTAACTAATAATCCCAAGCCTTGCTATGCTAGACTATTTTATCGCTTAAATACCCTCATGTATGCATAATGAACCCTGTACACTGTTATATGTGTATATGTGTTACACTAGTATATGCGTAAGATGGACGGGAGGGGAAGGTGGAGGGGGGAGGATAATGACAACTCATAATAAAATAAGCAAGGTTTTAGTTACTCCTATAATCTTTCACTACTCAGCTAGCCAGCTATTCTTTGTCGTCTTACTCCCACCATTTATTATCTCATTTATAAATTTATTTCATTTATTCAATATATTCATTTATTTATAAATGATTATAAATCATTAATTAATGATTAACAGGTGAGGGGTGTAACTCATTAATTAAATTGTTAACAAATTAATGATTAACAGGTGTAACATACAAAAAAAAGTTAAAGCTTCCTCTTATCCACCTGTTTCCTTCCCTTAGCCAGAGGGAAGGAGGTAGATGGACGGGAGGGGGAGGGAAGGGGAAGGTTCCCCCTTATCCCCCTGTTTCCTTCCCCTTTGCCAGAGGGAAGGAGGTAGATGGACGGGAGGGGGAGGGGAAGGGGAAGGTTCCTCTATCCACCTGTTTCCTTCCCTTAGCCCAAAGGGAAGGAGGTAGATGGACGGGAGGGGGAGGGGAAGGGGAAGGTCTCTTATCCACCTGTTTCCTTCCTTTAGCCAGAGGGAAAAGGGGGTTAGATGGACGGGAGGGGGAGGGGAAGGGGAAGGTTCCTCTTATCCACCTGTTTCCTTCTTTACCAGAGGGAAGGAAGGTAGATGGACGGGAGGGGGAGGGGGAAGGGAAGGTTCCTCTTATCCACCTGGTTCCTTCCTTTAGCCGAGGGAAGGAGGTTAGAGATGGACGGGTAGGGGGAAGGGGAAGGGGTGGAGGTTTCCTCTTATCCACCTGTTTCCTTTCCTTTAGCCAGAGGGAAGGAGGTAGATGGACGGGATGGGAGGGGACGGGGAAGGGGGGAGGTTCCTCTTATCCACCTGTTTCCTTCCCTTAGCCATAGGGAAGGAGGTAGATGGACGGGTAGGGGAGGGGAAGTAGTAGTAGGGAGGAGGAGGAGGAGAAGGAGATGATTTTTTTTTCTTTTTTTTTTTTTTTTTTTTTTTAAAGAGTTTAAGGCGCTAGGGTGAACGTCCAAGTCACGTGGCTGAGCCTTAGCCAGCCTGACATCTTGTTGCACTGAAACCTCTAACAATTGAACACCGGGAACATGACATTCCCGGCGAGTACTTTTCACGCTACTTGGGAACTCTCCTGCACCCAAGGATATTTGTTGGTAAAGATCTATGAGGGAATCGAACCCACACCTTTTTGCTGATGTATTGAAACGCCCAACACTTTACCACTGCCTATCAAGCCCCATCGAAATATAATATGAGAAGATTATATTAAACACTCACCCGAAGAGGGGAGGGTAGCGTAGCTACTATGCTACTAACTCCTACCTGAGGACAGCACTCAGACAGTCATAGAGAGAATGAGCTAAGAGGATATTTATTTATATAGACATACTTACATATGCTTATAGGTGAATAAAATAACGATTACATAATGTCATGTTAACACCAGTCACGGCGGTAGGAGATTTGTTATGATGGTCAGTAGGTCGCACCCAGCCACCTGAGAGCTTCGCTTTACTGGTTTAATAAATGGACGACACATTACTGTCTTCCATGTATTTTGTTGACATTGGTTGCAGTGTATTATGTACATATAGTAACGAGGATTGCGGTGCGGCAGAAAGGTTGTATTGTAGATCCAAGGAAGAGAAAGATCGGGTGCGAGAACCCAGACTTGGCGGTGGCTTAGAGTTGATTCCGCACGCTACCTCACTTCGTTGCGGGAACTGAAGTGTTGGTTGGATTGTGTGTGTACTCAATTGTGTGTGCGTGTACTGTGTGTGTGTGTGTGTGTGTTGTGTGTGTTGTGTGTGTGTGTGTGTGTGTGTGTGTGTGTGTGTGTACTGTTTGTGTGTGTGTGTGTGTTAGTGTGTGTGTGTGTGTTGTGTGTGTGTGTGTGTGTGTGTGTGTGGGGTGTTGGTGTGTGTGTGTGTGTGTCGTGTGTGTGTGTGTGTGTGTGTGGGTAGTGTTTTGTGTGTTTTTACTAATTGGTGTGCGTGCCGTGTACTGTGTGTGTGTTGTGGTGTGTGTGTGTGTTGTGTTGTGTGTGTGTGTGTGTGGTGGTTGTGTGTGTGTGTGGGTGTGTGTGTGTGCTGTACTGTTTATGTGTTTTATGTGTGGCCTAAACTAATGAGGCAAAAGGGAAAAGATAGATGAGAGAACGAGAGAGAGAAAGAAGAAACCAACCACAGACATGCGTAACCAATAAAACCACTAAAGAGAGACTGAAGTGTTAAACAGTGGATACACTATGAGAGTCAAAGGGGAGAGAGAGAGAGAGAGAGAGAGAGAGAGAGAGAGAGAGGAGAGGAGAGAGAGAGAGAGAGAGAGAGAGAGAGAGAGAGAGAGAGAGAGAGAGAGGAGAGAGAGAGGAAAAAAATACACAGGTAGAGAAATAAATAAAATAATACAACCACACAATACATAAGCGCGGACAGACATACGACACCTGAACAGACAGACACAAATACAACTTGAAATACTCCTAAAAAAAAAAAAACTATAGAATACAAATATCATCACAACAAAACAACAACAAGAAAAATGACCTACCATCCACGCATGACAGGATACATGACAAGATGCATAGTAAAAAGTGTTCTGAGAGGACACTATGTATAAGAAAAAAACAAAAAATATATGAAAAACCTAAACATTCCAGACTAACAATTTTTTTTTTCTAAGGAGGTGTGTGTGTGTGTGTGTGTGTGTGTGTGTGTGTGTGTGTGTGTGTGTGTGACTGTGTGTGTGTGTGTGTGGTCTGTGTTGTGGTGTGTTGTGTGTTGTGTGTGTGTGACCTGTGTTGTGTGTGGTGTGTTGTGTGTGTGTGTTGTGTGGTGTGTTTGTGGTGTGTGTGTGTGGTGTGTGGTGTGGTGTGTGTGTGTGTGTGGTTGATGTGTGTGTGTGTGTGTGTTTGTGTTGTGTGTGTTTTGTGTGTGTTTGTGTTCTATGCCGCAGGAAAAGAGTAAAATAAGAAAGTTAGTGAGGTGGGATAAATGTATTTTGTAAGTCGGGCAAAAAATACTGGAACGAAACATGAGAGAGAGAGAGAGAGAGAGAGAGAGAGGAGAGAGAGAGAGGAGAGAGCAGAGAAGAGAGAGGAGAGAGAGAGAGAGAGAGAGAGAGGGGGAAAACAGTTTAACATAAGACCACAATCAGAAACGCACAACAGACATGAACGAAACATGGCAGGCCTTTAATGACATACGCCAGAGACAGTAGGAACACAGGACAGACAGACGCAGACAGGAAACCAACACAACAGACAGACAGACAGAAACAGACACAGTCAGACAGACAACAGGACACAAACACAGACCGAACAGACCAGACCGGAACAAACACAGACAGACAGACGACAGGAAACAACCAGACAGACGACAACAGGAAACAAAACACAGACAGACAGACAGACAGGAAACAAACACAGACAGACAGACAACCGAAACAAACACAAGACAGACAGACAGACAGGAAACAAACACAGACCGACAGACAGACAGGAAACAACACAGAACAAGACAGACAGACAGGAAAACAAACCGACAGACAGGAAACAAACACAAGCGACAGACAGACAGAAACAACCAGACAACTTACAGACAGGAAAACAGACACCGACAGACAGACAGACAGGAAACAGAACAGGCAGAGACAGACAGACAGGAAACAAACACAGACAGACAGGAAACAAACACAGGCAGACAGACAGACAGGAAACAGACACAGGCAGACAGACAGACAGGAAACAGACACAGGCAGACAGACAGACAGGAAACAGACACAGGCAGACAGACAGACAGGAAACAGACACAGACAGAAACACATAACGCAAATGGAACAGAACAGATTTTGAGTTGGTTCCCCAATAAAAAACAAACTCGAAAAATTGTTTTATAACAATCAATATTTTTTTTATTCACCACTTTTTCTTTTTTTCTATCTATCTATCTTTTACTATTTCACTATACTATATTTTTTACTATGTCTGTATTTCTTCTATTTCTTTTATTATTTTACTACTAAGTTTCATCTCGGAATATCTTTTTTTGGGTCACTGCATTTTGTTTCATTATTTTAAACACGGGGAAGGTCAAAGTCAATATCTAGTCCATGCTCCCACCCACAGCCACGTAAATTATCGGCACGCAGCCAAAAGTTTCCCCAATATCATATTCCTCCGGTTTCTGGATTCAGTCGGAGCAGTAACCGGGTTTAATAAGACTTTACTCCCCCTTGAATCCGAATCTTCGGTCAAATTCCTCCTGAAAACATTGGATAGTTACGGAAGTTTCAGTTTTCCCTCTAGTTCAGTTAATGAATAGCTCACTGCAGGTATGTTTGGCCTTAACATAACATACATACAAACTCATTAATCGTGTTTACTCATCTAAATCTTCCTTCAAATTCTTCCTGAAAATATTAGACAGTTACGGAAGTTTCAGTTTTCCCTCCAGTTCAGACATTGAATAGCTAACACCAGGTATGACTAGTCTTTAAATAACATACACACAAACTATACCGTTGTGTTCTTATACTAGAAAAACGAAATTCAAAAAAGAAATAAGGAGAAACTGGTTCACAAATAGGGTGGTATATGATTGGAATGGACTCAATCGTCAGGTAGTCAGTGCGGAGTCAATAGGGCGTTTTAAAAGGAGGCTAGATAATTTCATGGATGGGGATGAAAGGTGGATGTAGGTAGTGTTAAGTAACAAGAACAACCACGTGTAGGTATCCCAGCCTCTTGTAGCTTCCTTATTTTCTGATGTTCTTATGTGTGCGCAGTTCCTTCATGTATATTACCAGTCCATTCAATAAGCAATAAGGTTCACTCTACATATCAGACTCGCAAAGGAAGCTGCCATCTTTCAAACTGACTCCATTATAACTCTGACTCAAATCTTACTACAGTTTTTAATATCTTTCTGAACCAGTAAATTGACAGCAGGACTTCTTGACAGCTGGTATGGGTTCTCTAAACAAGCCAGCACAGACGACCTCCTTCACTTCCAAACCTTTGCCAAGAGACCTTTGACACTGACACATCAAGATGGAAACTTTTTGGCTGCGAGTAAAAAGAATCTCGTTTTGATTTCTATAAGATTATGTCCCTGCCTTTTTGAGAGAGAGAGAGAGAGAGAGAGAGAGAGAGAGAGAGAGAGAGAGAGAGAGAGAGAGAGAGAGAGAGAGAGAGAGAGAGAGAGAGAGAGAGTCTACAAGTCACAAGTCCGCTCCCTGATGGAATACTCGCCCCTCGCATGGTCCTCCTGCCCCCCGTCATACCTCGGCCTCCTTGACCGGGTTCAAGCCAGAGCCCAGCGGCTGGCCCGGCTGAAAGCCCCTGAGGCTGCTGCACAGATCATTCAACCTCTCCAGCAGCGGCGTGACGTGGCAGGCATGTGCGTCATGTACAAGGCTCACAGGATGCAGCTCCTACAACTAGCAGAGCTGCGCCTCAACCCACGGGCCAGGCCCTCCCATTCTACCCGTGCGGCCCACAACATCGACCATCAAGTGACTGTGCCCTTCGCGAGGACGGAACATTACCTACGCTCCTTCCTACCCCGCTATGGTCGACTATGGAACACCTTGGTGCGCCAGACCGACCTGCATCTCACCACTTCCATGCACGCCTTCAAATCGGGCGTAAATGGCTGGCTGCAAGCGGAACTAACGCAATAAAACATGCAATAAAAATCATTACTAAACATTTGTATGATAAAATTATGTTTTATATTAGTATAACTTCTTTATATATATATGTGTATCAATGTATTAGTATACTTTCTTTATATTATTTGTATTAGCGTATAGTTGTTATCAGTATTAATTTATAGCAGAGAATTGCTGTACTTTTTCCATATTATTTGTATAATTATTGATATTAATAAAATATAATACTGCTAGAGATAGTCCTTGGCGTCCCAGTCAGGACTTTAGCACATCAACTCTCCTTCTGTATTCAATGTATTAAGTTTATAAAAAAAAGAAAAAAAAAAGAAAGAAAAAAAAAAGAGAGAGAGAGAGAGAGTGGGTAGATGTGTGGGAGAAGACGATAGGGGAAAGGAGAGGGTAAAGAAAAAGGCTTAAGAAGAGGGAAAGAATAAATACATAACAAAGGGGAAAGGAGAGATAAAAGGAAAAATGGCAAGGAAAAGAAAAAGGGTGAAAGGGATTAGAGAGAGAGAGAGAGAGAGAGAGAGAGAGAGGAGAAGGGAGAGAGAGAGAGAGAGAGAGAGAGAGAGAGAGAGAGAGAGAGAGAGAGAGAGAGAGAGGGTACACACCTGTAATATACACGTCCCCAGACAGGTGTAAGCAAGAGCCTGGACACGAATAAGACGAGTAAGATCCGGGTTGTCCTTTCCACCTCGACACAGAATACTGGGAAACCTTACGTCCGATTACCCTCGCTAGGAGACACGCACATAATTATAGCTTTTGCTCTCTCTCTCTCTCTCTCTCTCTCTCTCTCTCTCTCTCTCTCTCTCTCTCTCTCTCTCTCTCTCTCTCTCTCTCTCTTTCTTTTATTTCACTCTCGCTCTTCTGTTCTTATTTGTTTTCTTTGTATTCCTTTTCTAAGCTTTTTGTTTCAGCCGTACTCTCTCTCTCTCTCTCTCTCTCTCTCTCTCTCTCTCTCTCTCTCTCTCTCTCTCTCTCTTCTGTTCTCATTTTTTTTCTTTGTATCTCTTTTCTAAGCTTTTTCTCAGCTTTACTTTCTCATATTGGTCTCTCTCTCTCTCTCTCTCTCTCTCTCTCTCTCTCTCTCTCTCTCTCTCTCTCTCTCTCTCTCTCTCTCTCTCTCTCTCTCTCTCTCTCTCTCTCTCTCTCTCTCTCTCTCTCTCTCTCTTTCCTTATTTCACTCTTTTTTCTCCTGCTTCTACTTTATTTTATTTTATATATACCTTTTCTTGCTTTGTTTCAGTAGTACTTTCTCCTTTTGGGCTTTTCTCTCTCTCTCTCTCTCTCTCTCTCTCTCTCTCTCTCTCTCTCTCTCTCTCTCTCTCTCTCTCTCTCTCTCTCTCTCTCTCTCTCTCAGGGGCTTCCGCGATAAGCCTTATCTCTCCCTCGGGCCACTAACCATCCCAACTTCGATGAATCTGAGCTGTATTAGATTGCTCTCTTGCTCAACTTTTTTCCTCAGAACTTCTTCATATCTTGCCTTAAAAAATCCTTCGTCTCTTCTTTTTTCTTCCCTTTATCTATAATTTCAAGAACATTATTTGGGTCTCTTATTCACCCTTGTATTAAATGGCTTCTTTTTTTTTTTTTCTTCTCTTGTTCAAATTTTTTTTCCTCAGAACTTCATCTCTTGCCTAAAAAAATCCTTCGTTTTTTTTTTTTTTTTTTTTTTTTTTTTTTAACATTTATCTATAATTTCATGTTTTCAAGGTCATTATTTGGGTCTCTTATTTCCCCTTGTATTAGATGGCTCCTCTTTTTCCCTCTCATGTTCAACTTTTCTTCTCTGCACTATCTTGAACTCTCCACAAAAATAGCCTTGCACTTTTCTTTCCCCTAACTTGCATTTATTTATAATTTCGTCTTTTTCAAGGACATTGTTTTGTTCTCAAATTTCCCCTTGACGTGATCGTTTAGAAAGAAGATGAGAGTGATTTGGGAGGCAGTGATACTTGATCTTCGTAAAGCTTTAAAGGTTTCTGTGACGTAATTCTATCCATTGACCTTTGTAATGTTTTAATCACGGTCTCGAGGATGTCATCTTATCCATTGCCTCATCCTACCATCCCGCACTTATATCTTATCCACATATAACCCACCTCAATTATATTCCACTATTCTATTCTATCTATTCTATCCACATACATAGACACCATCGCATCAATAGCCACGTTCTAGTTGCTTGGTCTATCCCCACCGTGTTCATCAAAAATGTACTGCATCCAAACACTCCTCCACCTCTAAATACAAATATCTCATTACTAACTGCGAAAGTCGATGTTTGATATTTACTGCGACTAATACTGACTCGTGGCTTCAGACAACAATGCTTCGGCAGGGTGGTCTGGGGCGTCCCTAGCCTCGTATGTCATTATACTAGCATATTTCACCATTATATTGCGTCATTATATTGCGTCATTATATTGCGTCATTATATTGCGTCATTATATTATACTTTTGGGGACGAGAAAAGACTTTAAATAGTAATAAAAAATCAAATTTTAAGAGTTCAATTTACGTATTTGATGTCTACACAGAACATTAAAATTCATTAATAACCATGAGTGGCGCAGGTACCGTGAATTAATGTACAACTGCACAACGGTAAACAGAATTTTATTGAATACTACTACTACTACACGATTGACACTTGTAGCTCAGCTGTTTTATCGTAAACTTGTGGTCCCCGTTATGGCCTCCTCCCAAACATCCTTCCCCCTCACCCTCCCCCTTCTCTCTCTCTCTCCCCCTCTCTCTCCTCTCTTCTCTCTCTTCCTCTCTCTCTTTTCCTCTTCTCTTCTCTCTCTATATTTCTCTTTCTCTCTCTCTTATCTCTCTATTATCCCCCTTCCCTCTCTATTTTCCCCTCTATTTCTCTGTCTTTCTTCTCAAACCTCTCTTTTATTCTCTTCCTCTCTCTATTTCTCTCTATCTCTGTCTCTTTTCTTCCCCAATCTTTTGTTTCCTATCTGTCTCTCTCTCTGTCCTCTTTTCCCTCACTATCTCTCTCTATCTCCTATGATGCCGGCCGAGCTGTGTGTGTTGTGTGTGTGTGTGTGTGTGTGTGTGTGGTGTGTGTGTGTTTTGGTGTGTGGTGTTGTGTGTGGTGTGTGTGGTGTGTGTGTATGTATGTGTGTGTGTGTGTGTGTGTATGATGTATGTATGTGTGTGTGTGTGTGTGTGTGTGTGTGTGTGTGTGTGTGTGTGTGTGTGTGTGTGTGTGTGTGTGTTTTGTGTGTTTTCATAGTGGTGAATGATGGGGGAAAATTTAGTGCTGAAATATACTTGGAGCGCTTAATGTTTGTGAAGTTACGGGTTCGATACTGTTTTTTTTATGCTGTTACTGTGCCATGCTGCATTTGGGTGGTGCTGAGTTCTATGCTGACTGCTGTGTGATGCTGAGTTAGTATCTGTGAAGCGCTTTCCCCCTCAAACCTGAATACCACTTTCATGCCCAGATCTTTCCTTTGCTATATAAAAATCGCTGTTTTAGCCATAGAATTACGGGAAAAATAATAAATACCAAATATTAGTGGATAGGGATTTCTAAACAGACCATACTATAAAATATTGCTTATATTCACTAAAAATCATCTAAATGCAGTCAAATTATAATAGCACTGTTTGAATCTGGCGTCATATAGTGTAAACATTTAACAAACTCTCCAATTTTGGACAGTAAAGTAAATAGCCTTAAATATCATAACATTTTCCTTTTTGTTTTTGTCAGAAATGCTACTAACATTTAAAACGCAACGAGCCATTTATTACAGTCTCTCTCCTCCCTCTCTCTCTCTCTCTCTCTCTCTCTCTCTCCTCTCTCTCTCTCTCTCTCTCTCCCCTCTTCTCTCCCCTCTCTCTCTCTCTTTCTGTCTCTCTCGCTCTCTCTCCCCTCTCTTCTCTCTTCTCTCTCTCTCTCTCTCTCTCTCCTCTCTCTCTCTCCCCTCTCTCTCTCTCTCTCTTCTCTCTCTCTCTCTTCTTATTGGACCTGGCTTTTTCCTATATGTAATATGTTCATATGTACAAAACTGCTGGCCAAATAAATATTATCAATTCATATCAATATTCCTCTCTCTTCCTTCTCTCTACTTCTCTCTCTCTCTCTCCCTATCTTTTCTCTTCCTCTCTCTCTCTCTCTCTCCACACACACACACACACTCCTCTCCCTAACTATGGCACGGGAGGCCCCAACAATCACGTCTTACACTTTTACTACAGCCGCGCACTTATGTCAAACCCTCTTACTGCAGCTGCTGAGACGCTGTACGTTCAACCACCTGCCAGACAATTACGAAGAGGGACTATGGGGTGAGACTCGCACCTGCTGCCTCTACACCACTACACCAACACCTGCACACATGATAACAGGTACTGCCACTGGTGTTGTATGTTCAAGTGGGTATCATATGAAGCTCTGACATATTACATACATACGCATTTGTCCAAAAATTCGTAAGGTTTGGTGCTTTTGGGGCTGTGTTTTGGGGTCCTTTTTGGGGTGTGGTTTTGTGTGTCTTATCATGAGTGAATTTTAAAACATGAGTTGGAAATGAGTCCCAACGGCTGCTTAAGAAACTATAACAAAGGCAATAGTCTCTAATGAGTGGTTAGACGTGTGTTGTTTGTGAGAGGCAAAGTAGTAGTAGTTGTTGTTGTAGTAAGAGTAGTAGTAGTAGTAGTAGTAGTAGAAAGGAATGACTCTCAAGGTAGATG
>JACEEZ010016126.1:0-15000 GCA_016584305.1 Chionoecetes opilio | reverse complement strand
AAATTTCAGAGTAAATTTGATTTGCATCCTAAGAGAAATTAAAGCCCCAAAACCCCCTTGGTTAGTCAGAGTGATAGTCACTATGTGGGGCAGCTTATGAAATGAGGGGGGACATGCCGGAAAAAAGGCCCCAAAAATTTTTTCAGGCCCCTACAGGCTCCTAGCTATATTTTGGGGGGGAGAAAAATGTCCCATCACTCAGATGGCTATAAGGAACGCCTTTTTATTATTTTGACATTTCCGCATGGGGAAAATTAGGGAAAGGGGTTTTTAAAAGAATAGTCATAAGGATAATGTTTATTGGATGCAATTTATTTTATTATTATTATTTAAAAACTCCAGAACAAAATATTCCATTTTTGGCTGTCAAAAAACAAAAATTCAATATTTATTCGCTTTAAACTCCCCTGCGGACATCGCGAAATGCCATGTAGTTTATTAGCAAACACGAATTAAAACATACTCCTTGAAATTTCAAAAATGACAGGTTAATCTACTGCGGTGCATTTGAAAAATAATTTCTTTAAAAGCCATTATACAAAAATATTTTCTTCCTGTACAGCTGCGAATGCCATGTCTTTGTTAAGCACCAGTATCACAATGCAGGTATGATTCAAAATTGAATTATGTTTTCTACTTCTCACTTTTGCAGCTGCCATTCGTGCTTTTTCCACTGGCTTTCTTGCATAACATCTCCCGCCACAACCTCCCACCTTTTGCGGCACACTTCAAAATTCACTTACCCCTTTTGCTGCCGCAGGCTGCGAGCTCCAACAGGAACCCAGGACTTTGTTTCTGCTCCAGGGCCCACCGCACCTTTCACAGTTGGTGTCTTTTTGTTGGGCCTGGTGAAGGTTGTCCAGATGCCCCTGGTACACTGCACGCTTGGTGTGCTGCAGCAGGGCCTGTTGAGTTGGGGGAAGTTCTCCATCTTTCTTTTTTTTCTGGCGAACGTTCCTTTCTTGCTTCTTCCCGACACCAAGGCTGGTCTTGTCATATATAACGACTGTGAAACGTTCCAGCATCTGGAACTCCTGGCAATCCCGGGTGATTTGTGCATGTGTTTTTCACGATAAATTGAAGGGCATCTGTATTCGGTATGGGCCCCCATGTTTCCCCAAAAACCGACTTTTTCCCCCTTTCAAAGAAAGAAAAGTCGTACAAAAACCCTGTGAAGCTGTGGAACCCTGGTAGCGCTGTGGATTCTTTTTTTTGCCCAGAGTACTACAGTGGCATTGATGTGTGGGAAAAAGGAAGTTCTTGCCACTCCAAGGGCCCCAGTGTCGCCGAGGGATACTTGTTTGGCTAAAAGTGATACTTCCCCCGATGAGATAAACAAAACGTCAGTATCCACGGTGCTTACCAAGCATGGGGTGCATCCCTCTCTAGGGCTCTTGTAATGGCCACAATTCTTGTGCCCTGCCTCTTCGTGGTCACGGGCGGCATCGAGTGGTCGTGCCACTGCAGACTCAGAGGCCCAGATGTTGAAAAAGACCTGCTTTCCGTCGGGGAAAGGTAGTGGATACTCTTCTCTGATAGGAACGGAAGAGTTCTCCCTTTGTTTGGGGGGGTCACGCAGGAAATCGGGCCAAATTTTTTGCCGGGGCCCTTGGTCTGGCCTGCCCCCTTTCCCTTCGTACCCTTTTCCCCCGTTTCTCCTGGTTTTGATTCTTTGAAAACTGTTTCCGTACCTTCCCATCCCCACATTACCTCATAGGGGTTTTTCCTATAATCATAAATAAATAATAATTACTATAAATATGTTTACTATAAATAAAGTTTTTTTCTAAGTGAAAATTAGCCTTTTATCCAAAAATGGTTCATAGAGGCTTCTAGAAATTGGGGTCGTTTGTCTCCCCTCCAAAATCAAGCTGGGACCCTGTAGAATGCCTGAACAAAATTTGGTGCTTTTACCCGGGCAGTCCCCATCCCCTTGAAATCTGGTCCTTAGCGGCCGGACTACTATCATGTAGGGAGAAAATACCAACCGGATGCGTGACCGTTTAAATCAGAGGTAAAATTATAACTACTTCCGGTCAAACAAATAGAAGAAAATATTAGAAAAAAAAAAAAAATTCCCCGGGAGGATCGAGGATTCAAAGCGGCTAACCAAAAAAAGGGCGGGCCACGTGCTATCCACTTGACCATCGGGGGTGGGGTGTGTGTGGCAAGCGATAAAAGGGAAAATGAAGGGGCTGACCTCCTAACGTATGAAAAAAAATAAGGCTCCGTGCAGGGGACCTTTATAAAACCTCAATGAACAATCCTTATACAGGATACGGAAAAACCGGCAATAGAGTCACAGATCCACCGGAAAATGAGGGGGGTGTAGCAGAACGTTACTTTTACAGCGTTACTGGTCTGCGTCATTTTGGGGGGAAAAACCACATGATCGTTGTTAAATAACTTTCCCCAGTCTCTGATAGGGGTTTATCATTTCTTCTTTGTTTTTGGTTTTTTTTATGACATATGTCTTGAGGTGGGGCATATATATCTTTTTGTCACAAATGTAAGGATGCTTTTTAACACTTAACGGTTCCAGCCGGGGGGCCATTGCACGGAAAGAAGTCGCCCTCGCCACGCTATCAGGCCCTTTTTTTCCTCTGTGCTTCGACCCCCTAATTTCTTTAAAACTCCATGTGGGGGACGTTCCCTACGACCAATGGTTTAACAAGATTTTTGGCGTTTGGGAAGAAAATTACGACCTAAAATAATGTAATTACACCCATGTGCTTGCTCCTTAGCAAAATGGTACTACATACTTAACATTATCACCCATGTGCTATGATCCTTGCATAATGGTACTCATACTGAAACATTACCCCATTTTCTATGATCCTTGCAAAATGGTTACTACTGTAACTTTATCACCCTGTGCTATGATCCTTAGCATAATGGACTATATACTGAAACATTATAAAACAATGACACAAGCGAAGCCTCGAAAGTTTCTCGGAAATGTGTGTGTTCGTGCTATTTTTTGCCTCGTGAAAGTGGGCCGCCGTCCAAAAATAAATAAAAAAATAAAAATAATTTTATTCTCGCCCGGAGGAGAAGAAAAAAAACAAAACAATAAAACAGCCAGGATAAACTTAAGTACTAGGGTTTAAGAAACAAACAAAGACAAAAACAAAGTACGGCACATTAGGGCATGTATAAAAGAAATGAAAAGCTCATAGACACCGTGCTACCCCACATTCTGCACACACACAACCCACCCACCGCTGTTTGTATAGGTCCACAACATAACCGAGCTCTGCCTGCAGGGTGAGAGGGAGTTCGTAGAGAGCTCCACCCCTCCTTTAAAACTGAACCGGAGTTCGATGGATCACACCCAATTGTTCACCCGTTCCTACGAAAGCCAGGAGCTGCACCACTTGGGCAACCCCAGAACCCTTAAGGTTCATTGTGACAACCTTAAGGGGGTTCAAGTGGCCACCTTGTCCGCGACAAAGGGGTTGCAGTATTAATAGTATGATCCTGAAAAACTCCATCTTCACCTCTCTGCTACATAGGAAAATTTTCCTCTGTAAGTTTTTTTCCCACGACAAAAGTTTGGGTGGTCTGCTTGATGATTCTCATCATCATCATGTCGGGGGATAAAACATGCCTAAGAGGGGAAATCTATCCCAAAAGTGGGGGTCAACCCACCGAGCCTGCTGTTTTCAGGTATTCACCCTGGCCGTGCCGGTATACACCAGCACTTGTCTTAGTGGTGTTGTAAAAATGTCATGTTTTGGCGCATACACCGACCACATTGATAAGGTCCTCAACGCATCCGCAGTGGGGCGAGCAGTACCATATCTCAGCATAGCCGTGAGTTGATCCCCATCATGTATTGGCAGCCGTCCCTGTATCCAAAGGGTTTGGGCACTGAGATCATCCTTACACATGTACAGGTGGGGGGGGATAAAACCCCCCTTGCCGAATACAATTGGCAGTACAAAAGGACGGAGAAGGAATTACCCACTTAACAAAAATTTCCCTTTGGGATAGGCCAAGTATTAAAAATTAAAAATTACCCAGGTGTCCCCTACGAAGGTTTTATAAAGAGTTTCCAGTAATTACTCTGTCAAACGCCTTTTTTATAATCGTGTGTTCGCGTGTGTAGCGTATAAATTGTGTTCGTGCGTGTGTTTCCTCGTGATAGAGTGGGGGCCCCGTCCAAAAGGGCGTTGGACTAAACCCCCACCTAATAGAGGTGGGTGAAATTGTGGCTCGTGAGTGTACTTTCTTATCTTAATGACTTATCTGTATGTTTGTGTGATGTGCTAGCAAGGACAGGGGAATACGTAGGGGAATCCGTGCTCATGTATTATCTATTCAAAAAATCCTGCTTTTATAATGGTATGTAGTCGTAAATGCAGGGTAGGGGGGGCGGTAGCAAAAGGGGTTCCCCCCAATTGGGTGCTCTTAACCCCCAGTTCGATCCCCAAAAAGGACAAAATCCCTTAAAATCTGTCCCGCAATTGTCGAGTGGGTAAGAAAAAAAACAAAGCTGTCCATTAACTCTCCCTTCGTGGCGATCATGGAGGACATAGGGAGCGCTTTAGCCCTAATCATAGAATCCTATACAATTCCTCCTCGCCACCACGGGCGAGAGCCAACCATCCAGCCCTCAAATAACCTCCCGGGGGCCCACCATCCCCCCCCTGGGTCCACGCGCTATAGACAAAAAAAAAAAAAAAAAAAAAAAATTTTTTTTATCAAATCTGCTTAATTTTCACTACTGGCTGATAAAACGCGGGACATCAACATTTAATTAAAAGGGGCGCACCCTCTTATCACCCGGGCCCGATTAAAATGATGCTCAGGATAAAATGTGCCTGCCTGTCCTGAAGGTTTGGGGAGGGAATAACACACTCATTTTTGCTTCACTTGTCTTTCTTTCTCACTAAAAAAAATTTTTGTTTCCTGACGCGGGCCAAATTGTCAAAAGGGGGAACAGACACCAACAACCCTACTGGCTGCCCCGTTACTACTTCTATCCTTATTTTTTTCGTGTTAAATTAAAATAAAAAAAAAAAAAAGCAAAATTTGAAGGGTCCCCCCCACCCACACTTCCCAAGGCCGAGGCTGGCAAAAGAACAAATATAAAAAGACCATGCAATATTGAAAAACTGCCATGGAATTTGTCGGGAAAAACTGAAAGGGAAGACATACTCCAAAGTTAAAAATTGCCTTTATACTGGTTTGCTATTTAAAAAAAAAAATAACGCAAGTAAATTTAAACAGGGGGAAAAAAATCGAGTTTGGCAGTTGATACTATTTTTTTATAACTCGTATATTTTAGATTATTTTCTTTTTTTCTAGGCTAACACAGTCATGGGGATCTACACAGTCTTTGGGAAAGGGTAACACAGTCCTAAAATGGGTAACACGTCTTTGTAATGGCTAACACTGTCTTGGTAAAGGGGAACACATCTTGGTAAAGACAAGACATCTTGGGAAATTATACTAACAAGCCTTGGAATGCAAAAACGTCTTTGGGAATGGCTAACACATCTTGGTAATGGCTAACACATCTTGGGTATGGCTAACAGTCTTGGTAAAGGCTAACACAGTCTTGGTAATGGGTAAAACATCTTGGGAATGGCTTTAAAACAGTCTTGGGTATTGCTAACACACTTGGGGATGGCTAACTAGCTTGGGTATGGCTGACACAGTCTTGGGTAGGCTAACCATCTTTTGGGATGGGTAACACAGGCTTGGGGAGGCTAAAAAAGTCTAGGGTATGGCTAACACATCTTTTGGTATGCTAACAGTGGTTTGGGTAGGCTAAACAGTCCCGGGGTATCTAACCAGGCTGGAGTAGGGGAAAACAATTATATATATAATATATTAATCATTATAATATATATATATATAATATATATATTTTAAATATATATTATATTATATATATATATATATTTTTATATATAATTTATTTATATAATTAAAAATAATAATAAATAATATATTTGTCACGGTCGGTGCACAAGGTGCCAACCCAGGCCTGCCCCAGGGGCCTGGGGCTAATTAATTAATTCAGGGAATTTTAAAAAAAGATCCATATGAAATCCTTATATAAATTAAAAACGCTTAAAACCAATTCCTTGGTACAAAACGATAAAACCTTTAAACACGGGCACAGAAAACTCCAGATAGAGATACCACGCGAACGCTACCAAAATCTCACTATCTCACTTTCCTCCTCTCTAACTTTTCCCGCCCAACACCAAAAAAAACCTTAAAGCACTTCACTGACGCCCCCTCCATAACAAAAAAGAGACTCCCTGATCCTATGCATAAAACAACGCTTTTTTACTGAACTTTAAAAATAAAACACAACGCTTTTACGAAAGTTAATCCCCCAACACAAAAGAGCGCTTCTACTACCCCATACCTGCTTCCCTCCTCTTTTATTTCCGAAATCAAACCCCCCCCGACATCGGTGAAATAAAAAGATTAAAACATTTTTCAAATACTCACAATCCCTGGGACCAAGGGTTTTTGAAAAAGGGGGACTCACACAGCCCCCCACGTGGTGGCCCACGCCGTCACGTGGGTTTCCCCACACAAATTAACGAGTGGTATTGAAAAGGGGTCGAGGCAGAATACAAATTAAAAAAAAGAAAACAGGGATGGGGAAGTGGGGGGCGGGAAAGAAAAGTGGGGGAAGAAAGGAGGCTAGTAAGAGAAAAAGTTTTCCGGGGCTGCCAGGGGCTGTATGTTTTTTGTGTTTTTTTGTTGTGAGTCGATTCCCACCTAACGACAAACCCTTTCCCATCTCGCACACAAAAAGAAACCACCGGGGGGGGGGGGTTGGCGACTGGGCCTCGAAGAGGTGCTCCGGACACACCCGGACAACCCCCCCCACCCCCCCCCTCCCCCAGTTCTTCAGTTTTTTGGGTTTGTTCTTTTATTTTTTTTTTCTTCACGCTTTTCTTGTTTTCTTTTTTCTCTTCGTTTTTCTTTCTTCTATCTTCTTTTCTTTTATCTTGTTTTTTTTTTGCTGTTGTTGTTTTTTTTTATTGTCTTGTTTTTTTTTTTTTTTTTTTTTTTTTTTTTCTGTCACTGCCATGTACGCGCGCACACCCGGGGTACTTCCTCGGCACCCCGCACGGGCGGCTGGCTTCATTTCTCCACCTACCCTCTCTCCGCGTTCCAACTATACAAACAGGAAGGAAATTGTAAAAAAATTTAGTGAAGAAGTTTTGGATTAAAAGTGTTTTTTTTTTTTTTTTTTTTTTTTTTTTTTTTAAATTGGACAGGGGAAGAAGGGGCCCCTAGAGCGGAGGGACCTACAGTTTTTCTGGGAAAACCGAACCTGATAGAGAGGGGGAAAGGGGAGCGGAATGGATGGATTGTAGGAGTATAAAAATTTTGCAGCGCGTAAAAAAAAGGGGAAAATTACCTCCGTATAGCGAGGGGGGTCATTGGTTTAATGTTTCCCCTCGTCCAACCACGGTAGAAAAGTAGCATGAGTAGAAACGGGGAGGGGGGGGGAAGTGGAACGGATGGTTTTTTAGGGGTAAAAGTTTTGTAGTACATAAAGGGGGACGGGAAACCCTTCGTAAGCGAAGGGGTCTTGGATTTTATGTGCCTTTTGTCCGAACCCGGAAGGAGATGAGATTGGGGGGAAAAAGGGCAAAGGAGAGTTTGCGACCGAATTTTCTTCCCCACCGGACAAAGTTTACAACCCGACGGGCGATCCGAAAGACACCCCCTCTTCATCCCCGCTGTTTGTGGGGTGAAAACCCGGTCCTCCCCCGCGGGTGTGGAGGGCCGTCGGTGATCGCAAGGGTTGAGGAAGGTCACACCTTTTTATATGGGGCCTATCTGGCGGGGGGTGGCAACCCTCTCGTTTTCCCCACTTCCTCCAAAGGGGGCCCGGGGGGCCTCTGCCCCGGCCATCTTACCATCACAAAAACTACGCTGAAAAAATGATTTCGTCACAATTATATTTATTAATAAAATAATATTTAATATATTATATAAAATTATTATAAAATATATATATTTTTAAAAAAATAATATATATATAATAATATATATATATATACATAATATATATTTAATAATTAATATATATATATAAATATAATTAATATATATTCATATTGTTTTTAAAACTGATAACCAGTCTATATGATAGTCCATAGACCACTATATATCTTTTTCGGGCTCCCCCCAGGCCCCCCGCAGCCCCGCAATTCAAAACTTTTCCTGTGCAGTCCAGGGATACAGTTGTCTATGGGCCCTGCCCCCTTAACTCTACCTTTTATTGTGAGTGCATCGGAGGACAAGAGGGGCGGCATAACCTCTAATCACAGGGGTCCCCTATAAAAATTTTGCCTGGCCCCCCCCCGAGCGAGGCCAACCATCACATCCCGAGTGAAAACCCCGGGGCCCAACCCCCCCAGCCTTTGAAGTCACTGCCTACAGGCCTAAGGGACAAAAGTAAAAAAAAAAAAAAAAAAATAAAAAAATTTGGGAGCCGGTTTGGAAAGGCTCTCTTTCAGGGATTTTTTTTACGGTAAATTCGGCCGGGTACGTCAGGGCCCCCGAGTAGAGTCGGTGAAGAGAACTCGACACCCGATCTCATCTCGGTGGGCCCCGGACTGTCTCCTTTGAGCAAGGGGTTTGTGGTGGGTGGGACCCAGCTTAAACCCCAAATCGGTCCTATAAACTCCAAGCTCGCTCCAAAAAGGGGAAACTAGCGATCGTGAGATCCGGCTCGTAATGGTCCAAGACCATGGGTGAATCTCTGTAACACCAACACACCACACACACACACACACACACGTTTAAGAATGTGTCTACTCTACTGACAATATAGAGGTGGCTGTGCCGCTGCTTTTACTGTCGCTTTTGTTGGCCAAGGGTTGTGAGTTTTGTGTGGTCGGATGTGTTTATGGTCTTTCAGGCATAAGGTCACCAAATACGGATCTCATTACACTGAGCTCTAAGCTTTTCCCCGGAGCATCATAAACTGGCAATTCTAGCTCGTGTTGCCACACCAAGATCTTGAATTTTCTTAGAATATATTATGACTGGGGTACTTGGGCCAGACCGTGGATGAAGTGCCTCGCACACACACGGTTGAAGGGCGCGCCACAAATAGTATATATAGTAAAGATAATAGGTCGTATTATATATTATTATTTATACGATATATTATAGTGATGCTACTTATAGTTAAGTATGATAATTAATATATATAGTATATTGCACCACATATGCATGTAACACGAGTACCCACATACTACAAATTACGTCCACGGCAACACACACTTACCACACCGCCCACACACATCCCTGCACCGCCTGCGTTGGTCCGTGGACAAGGGTCGCGCCAGACAGGCGGTTATCCTGTCCGTCTGGAGTTTCGATCTCCCGACCATCCCTCGTTCCTGGTGATCTTTTCGTTGACAATGCGGACAGTATCACTTGTCCCCCTTGAGGTACGGGTGGATCGGGGTGGGTGTGTGCTGTACGGGCATTATTCAAAGACTAATTATTCCACGAGCTCCACGCTCCTAGGGCATTGGTGTAAAACCTGGCATGTAAATAACCCGTTTGTAAATACACATTTCACAAAAAAAACACGACCACATCACACCAACTCACACATATACACACACATCATACACAATACAGACACAAACACACACACATAGACACACACACATACACACCATACCTACACATTGATTAATGAGAACACAGGGACCACACACACCGGGCGCGAGGGTTATCATATAAATCTAGTTGCGTAGTCCTGTAAGCTAGAGTTTCGAACAGAGCACCCTGCTATCTGTGCGAGTCGGGTGTTGTACATTGCTTGGACGGTGTGTTTCCTCAGCTTTGAAGTGTGTACAGCTGTCCCTATCCTAGCTTATAGTAAAAACATTAGGTGACTATTTTAATGTATTTATTTCAATTAAAAATTTGGAACTTGAAAGGAGTTATTTTGTTTTGTCTTACTGTGTTTGTAGGAATTATTTTTCTAGGTATTGGACCGTGGGCTCCGATAGCTGATTTCACATAGTGATGTGTTTCAATTGTACGCGTCAGTGTGTGATGTTGTCTTCTATTTATATGGTGTGATTTTTTGTGTAAGAATGTGAATGTGTTGGAGATTTTGGTGCTTTCTGTTTTTACTAAATTGGGAATCGTATTGTACTGTAGTTCATGAGAGAACTATACTCATGAGGGTACCGATCCCGCGCGTGCGGCCCTGTCCGTAGTAGGCCAACTGCCGCACAGCACAATTTCAGAAAGTGTTGATTTTTTAAGCTCAAAATATATCACTTTTCGACATAGTGACAATTATTAACACGCGACAGTACACCAGGGGTGCGGACGAGACACATGACAGACACCTCACAGAAGCACTGACAACAACTCAGACACTGACAGACACTAACTTCCATACCACCTCACAGACCTGACAGACACTCACAGACACTGACAGACTCCCTCATAGACACTGACGAGACACACCACTTAACACTGACAAACCTCACAGACACTGACAAACACTGCGAAGACATTGTCATACACTGACAACACCTCCACCACGACAGACACCTCACAACACACTGACAGACCACCTCACATACACAGACGACCCTCACGACACCACACAGACACTGCGACACCTCACAAACACTAACAGAACGACTCACCAGACATTGACAGACACCTCATATACATTGGACAGAGAGACGAACTCACTGACACTGACAGACACCTCCCTGTACACTGACAGACACCTCAAGTCACTGAAACGAAACTGACAGACACCCTCACAGGTCACTTGGGGGGACGCACTGACAGCCACCTCACAGAATTGACAGACACCTCACAGCCATTGACAGACACACCTCACACATTACAGTTGACAGACACTCCAGACACTGACAGCACTGACAAGCCTCACTACACTGACAGACACATCACATAAATTGACAGACATGCTCCCCTCCACAGACACTGACATACACCTCACAGACATTGACAGACTCTCACAGCATTGAACAGACACCTCACAGACCACTGACAGACACCTCCACAGACACTGACAGACACTTCACAGACATGTCCGACACCTCACAGACATTGACAACACCTCAGACACCTCACATATTACTGTACAGAACCTAACAGACATACTGACAGACACCTCAAGACATTGACATACACCTCACAGACATTGATACAGACACTGGACAGAACAACTCACAGAACCTGTGACAGAACACTTACAGATACGACAATACACCTCACAGAACACTGCCACACACCTCACAGAAGACTTGGACGATACACCTCACAAGACATTGACAGACCCTCATAGACATTGACAGACACCTCAAATACATTGACAGACACCTCACAGACATTGACATACCCCTCACAGACAAAAAACATTGACAGACACCTCACGACATTGACAACCTGACAGACACTTCACAGACACTGACAGACACCTCACAGGCATTGACAGACACCTCACATACATTGACAGACACCTCACGACATTGACAGACACCTCACAGACACCCACAGACATTAACAGACACTGACCGACACCTCACATACATTGACAGACACCTCACAGACACTGACAGACGACCTCACAGACCCTGACAGACACCTCACGACATTGAAGCAACTCACAGACATTGACAGGCACCTCACTACTTGACAGACACCTCACAGACACTGACAAGACACCTCCAGACACTGACAAGACACCTCACAGACCCCTGACAACACCTCACAGACACTGACAGACACCTCACAGAATCATATGACCGACACACGTCACAGACATTGACGAGACACCTCACATACATTGACAGCACCTCACAAACGATTGAAAGACACCTGACAGACAACCTCAACATCATTGACAGACACCTCACGACACTGACAGAACACCTCTCAGACACCCACAGATACTGACCAAACACCTCACATACCTGACAGATACACCTCAACAGACTTGACAGCCCTCACATACTCTTTGCAGACACCTCCAGGACATTTACAGATGTATATTGACTGTATCGATTGTGTTTCACAGCGTCTCCTGTTCTCGCCTACTACGGATGGCTGAGCGAGTCTTTTGTTAGCTCAGTCGTGCAACCTCAAGAGTATAGTTCTCTATGTGTAGTGTTTAAAGTTTTGAATGCATATCTATTCATTTGATTTCTTAGAAAATAATGTTTTGCCTTGTGTACTGCACATTTAAATCTAGAAATTTTCGTCTGTCAAAGAGTCTTGGCTCGACAGACCATGCGTTAATAGACATGGTATATATAAGTTGGTTTGTATACAGTTTATAGATGAAACAATATGGCAATACATTTACTACATAGAAACTCATATACTATACTATTACACACGCACACACACACACCACACACACACACACACACACACAACCACAAAAACACACACACACACACACACACCAGCACACAACACACACACACAACACACAATACACATACAACTACACACACACACGACACATACACACATACAGACACACACACACATACAGACACACCACACATACACATATATAAACAACACACAACACATAGAAAAACACACACAAAAAAAAAAATACACACACACACACCACAGACACAAAAAACACACATAAAAGACAAAGAAAACACACCACACACAGGGGCCATATAAACACACACACACAAAACATATAAAACATAAAAATAGACACACATATAAAAACACAGACACATAGAAAAAACACACAATAAAAAAACACACAACAAACCCCACAACGGAAAAAACACACATAGAAAAACCCCATGAAACACACACAACAGAAAACACACTAGCAACACACATATAAAACACACATAGAACACACACACACAACAATAACCACACCTAGAAACACACAACACACACACATAGGGGCACCACACCAGCACATGAAACACACACAAATAGAAAAAACACACACACATAGAAAACCACACACACATAGAAACACCACAGAAACACACACCCCAGAAAAAACACACACACACCAAAATTTTAAAAACCACACACCACACAGAAAAACCCCCACACATAGAAACCCAAAACACCCCCCATAGAAACACACCCACACATAGAAACACACACATACCACATAGAAACACACACACACATACATACATGAAAAAACCCCAACACAGAAAACACACATAGAAACACCAAGAAGCACACCCAAGATAGAAAACTCACACACACACACATAGAAACAACACACCCAAATAAAACACCACACACACACATAGAAAACACACACACCAAAAAAGAAAAAACACACACCACACATAAAAAACAACATAGAAAAAACACACACATGAAACACACAAATAAAACACACACATAGAAACCACACACATAGAAACACAATACATAGAAAACAAACACACCCATAGAAAACAACCCACACACATAGAAACCACACACTAGAAAACCAACCAACATAGAAACATAAAAACACAATAGAAAACCACACAAAAAAACCAACACTAGAAACACAACAAAAACCCCAAATAGAAAACACACAACAAACAACCCCAACACATAGAAAACACACACACACACAGAAACACAACCCCACAACATAGAAAAAACCGAAAAAAACAGAAAAACCCAAAACACACAAAAAACACAACACCCCACAATCAAAAACACACACACATAGAAACACACCACACAAAAACACCACACACATAAAACACACACCACACATAAAACACACACAAAATAAAACACAAAAAAAAAAAACATTAGAAACACACACACACAAAAAAGACACAAAAAAAAAAACACACAAAAAAAACACAAAAAAACCACACATAAAACACACACACACAAAAAAAACATGAAACAACACAACATATAAAACACAATTAAAAAACACACATATAAACACACACATGTAAAAACACACACATTAAAAAACACAAACCACACAATATAAACAACACATGTAAACAACCACACATAAAAACACAACACCATATAAAACACACATGTAAAAATAACAACATATAAAACACACACAAAACATAAAAAACAACAAAAAAAACACACACAGAAAACCCCACACTAAAAAACAACCCCCAATAGAAACACACACATAACACACACACTAAACCACCACAAAAACAGAACACCACACACCAAAGCCCCCACACACACCAAACACACCATAAAAACAACAAAAACACAAAAAACAAAAATAAAACCCCCCACACACACATAAAACCCAAAAACATAGACAACACACAACACCCCACCACACACACACAAAACAAGAAAAAAAAAGAAAAACACACACAAAAAACACACACACCACCAAACCACACACACCAAACAACACAAAGCACCCATGGCAGACACACCACAAACCACAACCAACCGCCAAAAAACCACCGAAAAAACCACCCCCATAGAAAAAAAACCCCAGAAAAACCCAAGAAAACACCAAGCAGCTGGTTGGGGTCCCCCCAGAAGGGGTTTAAATTCAAAACCCCCAACACCCAACAACCAAACCGCTCAAAAAAACAACGGCAAAGCACGCCCCAAAATTCCAAAAAACAAGCAAAAATAATGAAGGTTTGTTTATTTTACCCAAATTTTATGGGAAAAAAATGGGTCCCCTAAAAAAATTGGGAAAATTTTAGTAAAGGGGGGGATTACAATATTTTGGGGGCGGACAGAAATGGTTTAGGGGCCCAAAACCCCCCCCAAAACCCGAGTTTTTATCCCACAAACAAAATTTTTCACCCAAAAGCACCCACACCCCATAAATCAAGAATTTCCGTGAGGAATATCCCTTTCCAGGGCTGAAATTCCCCCAAGCGAAGGGCCCCGGATTCCCTTTTATATATTTATATATATATATATATATAATATATATACATATAAAATATATAAAAAATATTATTTATAAATTTTAAAATATATTTT